>JBCEWC010002064.1:0-36585 GCA_038996855.1 Solanum aculeatissimum
AAATGGTAATAAATAAAAAGTATCGCTAAAATCAGTAATTATTTATTAAAAAGGATCCGCTTAAGTAATTTTTCCTTCTTTTATTTATGCATGATAGTAGAATAAACATCGTTATCGATACATTACATAATTATTTATACAATATCAATACACAATTATGCACCATTAATATAATATAAATACATTGCATACCTATTTATATAATATCGATACACGTTTGCATATTGTTTATCTTTTATTAATACATGCTAATACACAATTTATACAATATTGATATATTACATAACTATTTATACAATATTGATATAGTACATATACACCATATAAATATTTATACAATATCAATATATTTCATATATACAGTAAAAATCATTGAAAAAAGTTTTTAAAAAAGGGAATATTTATTATTTAAAAAAGGCTTAAGTCATCGACGGCCCCTTAAAGTTGTCCAGATTTTTCACTTAGACACCTCAACTAGGCCCAGTACCTATTAGACACTCTAATATTAACAAATATGTTTTTATTAAACATAAAATGAAAATAAGCTTCAAGACTATTGTGTATGTAATTCACATGCTTTAGCCTTAAAATGTCACAAATAAAATTATGCCACATGGCACATGGGCCCAATTTAACAATAAAATATAAACTTTTAATTTTAAAAAAATAAAATATTATTTTTGAGCTTTAATAATTCAAAAAATTAATTAAAAAAAAAACCTCCCACTGCCCAGCCCTGCCCCAAGCAACCTCACCCCTGGCCCACCTAACCCATTACCTTTCTTCTTCTTCCTCTCTGTATCCATTAGCCACCATTGATGGCAACTACAAATAGAGCAAAAAAAAAATAATTTTTTTTTATTCTCCTCCCTCCCATCCCAAAACAACCTCGTGCAAGTTCATTAACATAATTCTTTACTTTTCTTTCCTTCTCCATCACGCAGTATTCACTATTGTTTTTGCTTATTATTGAGATGTTTGTGAAAATAAATCGATAATAAATTATTTCGAAATCGACAATAAAGAAAAATCGATCAAAAGTATATTGATCCTTTTTATATCATTTTTAATAAATTTAATGGGTAATGATGTTTGCTTATTCGGAGAGATGGAAAATGGAAATTACCTGTCAATCTTTTTAAGTACAAATTTCTTTTACTTATTACGAAGCAAATTAGAAGATTCAATTTTTTTTTTTTGCAAAAAATGAAGAAAAAAAAACCCAAAAGGAAAGGGCTGAAAATTTTAAAATTTTTAAATAGTGGGTTGAAGAAGATGACACTAATATTATGGGGTGGGTGAAATTAACTTTATTTTTAAAATTTATTTAGTTAAAACATGTCAAGTGTCAAAAAACAAGTACAAATTTATTTTAAAAAAAATAAAAATAAAAATTAAAAGCTACTCACGCGCCCCATAGCAGTGAGATACACTTACTCTGTCACATCAGCGTTTTGTGTTTAATAGGTATTTATTTTGAACAATTTAAGTGTCTAATAGGTACTGGGCCTAGTTGAGGTGTCTAATCTGGACAACTTTAAGGGGTCATTGATAACTTAAACCTTTAAAAAAATACAGTAAAAAACAACAAAAAAATAAGTTTGTTTTCTTTTAAAAAAATCAACGCTGCAAAAGAAGATGAAAGGAAGCAAAAAAAACCCTAATGCCATGGATCGATTTTGAGCTTAGTAATTGAATCGATTTTGGTTAATTTTTTTTTTTTAAAAAAAAATGAATGAGCTACTTTTCTTGTAATTTTTTTTCTTGTATATTAATGAAATTTATTGAAAAGAAATTAAAAAATAAAGAGAAAGATTAGTAGAATAAGTGAATATGTGTCGTTTTTTTGGGAACTATAATTATTCCCTATTTTTTATATTCACAATCACACTCCTAATGTTTAAAAAGATTTTTATTCAATTAATGTCATTGTTACTTTCTAGACCTTTGATCTCCTTACTTTACCATGGTGAATTATTATGTGGAGAAAAGGCAAAAACAGTCATCTCTGTTATTGGTAAACTTCTTAGTCATTTTCCTTTCAAATTCATCTACACCCGTAACAGTTTCTTTCTAATTCGTCTGTTCATATTTATTTTGCCATTATGATACGGTAATACTATTTATATGGGAAAATGCTCGTTTTCAAAAAGAATTGATTTAGACTTAGAAAAATCAATTTAAAGAAAATAATACTTAATTTTTAATGAAAAAATCAAGTAAATCGTTAAAATGATTTTAAAAAGACTTAAACAGAAAAAATTCTTTTAAAAATTTCAAATAATGAGTTTGAGTTCAAATTTCCATTTTCAAGAAAGTTTTACGCACTTGAAATGATCGCTAACATGCGGTTAACCCACAATTAGACTTAATTTGACTAACTATTCAAAACTTGGTTTAAAGCTAAAAATACAAGATAATTTGAGTATAGTCTATAAAAGGTGACTTCGAATTTAAAAGAAATTATATTTCCCAAAATTTTCAACTAAAACATTTATGAAATTACATTTTTTCAAAATTAACTAAGTGAAGAATATTTCAAGTAAAAGAGATATTTTATCAAAATTTTACGGAGGATTTGAAAATTTAAAAGCAAACGTCATTATTATTATAATTTTTTTGAAAAGAGAAATAATAACCTAAATGATTAAAAATATTTAGAAACTTATCAAAATTTTAAAGAAGACTCAAAATTTTAAAACTCAACTACTTTGAAAGGAAATTAATAATTAATCAACTTGAAATAAAAAGTAATTCTCGAAAATAAATAAGCAAATAAGATAAATAATTTTAAAATTAACATAAATGATTTGTCTTTTGAGGATTTAATTAAGTTAAAAATCAATAACAAATGAAAATTAGTATTCAAATAAATACAAATATATAAACAAGGTAATAACAAAAAAGAGAGTTGAAGGGTTTTGGGCTTTAGCCCATTTAAATCCTGCTGCAATTTTGGGTTTTCGGCTCTTCCCGCCCCTGTACATCAGCATGGTATATACACCATATACAAGTGTATATACCCCACGTTCCACCTGTATTCTGCCTGCGAGTTCAACATATGAGTCTGCCAGAATGCTCCTGCCAACGATCTAGGCTTTGGACCATTTTAACTGATGTATATTGAACGTATATCAGTATGCAACCAGTGTATATGAATGTATACAACTTATTTTTTCAGCTTTTAAGAGCCTACAAACTTGTTCCTGCTATAAGTTGGGCGGTGAAAACAACTTCCTAAACCCGTAGCTAGCTTCCTCAGACCTATTTGGGCTTTCATGGCCTTAAGAAATGCAAGGTAGGAGTCCTGAAAGACTTGGACGAATATGTAAAAAAAAACAAAAGAAAGTAGATTAGGGATCCGAAAATTATTTAAATGCACAATCCAATAACTTGAAACCAAAAATCAAAATATCAACCCTTTCCTTGAGACTAAAAAAAACCACATAAAACTCATGAACTTGCAACTAAAAACGAACTATAAAATTCATTAACTTGAGATCGAGAGTCAACAAACAACCCATATTTTTGGGAACTAAAATCAACCTATGAAATTCAATAACTTGAAAGTAATAACCAACACATGAGACCCATTAACTTGAAAGTAAAACAAATATGTAAAATTTCTTAATTTGAAACTAGGAATCAATATGTAACCCATATTTTGAAACCAAAAAGTCATCCCATGAAACTCAATAGCATTAAACTAAAAAACAAATATGTAGTCTTGAAAGTAAGAATCAACATATAACTCATATTTTCGAAATTAGAAATCAACACATTAGACCCATTAACTTGAAAGTAAAACAAATATGTAAAATCTCTAAATTTGAAACTAGGAATCAATATGTAACCCATATTTTGAAACAAAAAGTCATTCCATGAAACTCAATAGCATGAAACTAAAAACAAATATGTAAAATCCATTAGTTTAGAATCTAAAAAAAAAAAATATAGCATAGCAAATGAAGCTAGACTCAAACTCGAAATAACAAAGGATAGAGATAGAGTCCAAATGGATTCCTTGGCATCTCACGGAGAAAGAAAACAACTTGGACAAGTATACGATAACCGTGGTAGACCACCTTCACAGTGAGTAGAGAACAAATACTGAGCTATCATATAAACACTTTAAATATATGAAAAGGAACATACAGAACAAAGAAAAAATTTCAGACTTTCAACCACTAAGGAATAGTGATGTTTTAACATAAAAGAATTAATTAGGAGTAAACCTATTTGTTAAAGGATAAGTAGATGGATAAACATGATAAGCAACAAAAGAATTATTCTCATGAATGACAAAGTTATAAGCACGAAGGTTTCAAGTATTTTGCATCAAACTAAATTGGTATACCACAATGGCTAGCAAGAAAACATTGGAAAAAAACACATTACCAGAGACTAAGAGTTTCTTAAAATAAAATAAGAACTTTTCTACTACAAATGAAGCTTATCAGATCATTAATAGTGCACTCGAGAAGGTTTTCAAGCTCAAGAGGAAAGAGAATTGGCTGCTTAACATGACATTAACAGTAACCCAATACAACTTTTTTTTACAACAAACAAAGAGTTGAAAGGTAACACTTTCAACGTGGCTATCCAAGAATAGTGGCGACGACTAACAACTAAAGTTAAATTCAATGTTCAACAGAGAAACAATGGTATTGACAAGGAAACGAACATGATAACGGCACACCTAATAATGCAGATTTGAACGACATGACGAACATAATATTGACCAGAGCATAGAGACGTTGACATATGTGATTTATTCACAAAGACCAAAGTTATTACTCAACAATAACCAAATCGAATTAGTTGATTAAATTGGTCACGAGACAAATTAATATAAATTAATTAAAGAGTTTCTTGAAATCAACAAAACAAAATAACTAACTTAATTATCAAATAATTCACTTTGAAAATAATTTATAAATTAACTAATATAATTAGCAAAAAATAAAATCTTCCGAATGATTTTTGCGAAATCATGAAAGAAATAAGAACTAAATATATAACTATATATATATGTATATATATATATATATAAGAATACAATAAAAATACGTATGTAATATACATATACATACACATATGTACATGTATATATAATTTTAAAAGATTAAAATATTATCTAATAAAAAACGATGAAAATATATATATAAAATATATATACGTACACATATATACATATACACACACACACACATATATACATATATATGATTTTAAAAGGTTAAAATATTATCTATAAAAAAGTAATAATAATAATAATAATAATATATATACATACACACATATACATTCATATAAATGTACATATATAATTTTAAAAGTTAAAATAATATACAAAAGAATAATGAAAATATATATACATACACATATATACATGTATACACATGTATATATATAATTTTAAAAGTTAAATTATTATACAAAAGGATAATGAAAATATACACACACACATATATACATGTGTACACATGTATTATATATATATATAAATCTAAAAATCAAAGGATTATCACTAAAACAGATCTAAGGAACTTTTGAATTTTTCAAAAATAATTATTTCGAATTATTGAAAAATTGAAGAAACTCGATAATTAATTTATAACGGGAATGGTAAAAATTGGATGTCAACAAATACTTGATGTAATAGCAATGAAACAAAACTCTTTAAAAGTGTATAGCGCTTCAATACTTTTGATAATGTGAACTTATTCATGTGAATCTGACTTACTCTCACACAATCATGCTAAGGATTGTTGATTATTTCTGGTCCTTCACTATCTATAGTATAATCATCAACAATTAAATTTATACTACTCAAATATATTGCATTGGATGTGATCAATGCTTGAATTGGTGTTTGTTGGATAGAAGATTACTGGTAAATATTTATTAAATCAATTTGGTAATTAATCCCTTCCATAGCTCTATCAATACATGTTACACACAATAAATAATCTGCAAAGAAATCGAAATTGATTTTTTCTGATTGAAATAAATTCGTATCCCCATATTGTCACGCCCTCGATCTTTCAAGTTGTGATGACACTTACTATAACTCACTAGTAGATTAGCCTAATTCGTGATCCAAAATCATATGCAAGGAACTATCCCACAAAAGACAACAATAGAAAGTAAAAAGCTATCAAATAAATAGAAGAAGTAGAAGATCGAATAAATAATGTATAAGAATCCACCCCAAAATTTGACATCAGTCAATAATCGAGTATTTAATACACAAACAAGAGTGCAACAATTTCAACAAATACAATATTAGTACAAGAATACAAAACAAAGGCTAGCCTAAACAAAAGTATATGAAAATTGGTAACTCTGGATGCCAAGAGCTCACCCCCAATCTCCTGATCCATAACAGCTCTATACAAAATTTAATCAACAAGGAGGACTCGCACTAAGATCTGTAGGGTGTAGAAGTGTAGTATGAGTACCAAATAAATGATGCTCAATAAGCATAGTCCAATTGAGTTTCATAGATAATACAAGTATAAATAACATATAAATAAGGTAAGTACAACAGAAATAAGTACTCAGTAGGTAAATCCACGATAACATAAATAATGAAAAATGAGACAAAGTACACAAAATGAAGAAATTGAGTAAAAAAGTATACCTGAAAAAGCAAATCTAACCACCTAAGGACAAGCTATAGAAGGCCACTTAGCATTGAACAACCAAGTATGTGTATACACTACCTAATAACTTGACGACTAATCTAACTCAATCTAATAGAGAGTATCACTTTAAATCAACAACAAGTCTCACAAGTCACTAGTTAACAATATAACACAAATAAGTATTTTAAATGACCACAAATTCAAACTTTGGAGGACATGTTAAGGAGTCTGTGTTATTGACTTTAAAGATAATTGGAATAATCATTTATCTCTTTTTGAATTTGTGTATACTAATAGCTTTCACTCGAGTATCCAGATATCCCCTTATGAGGCCCTCTATGGGAAGATATGTGGATCACTAATTGATTGATTTGAGGTTGGTGAAGCGGAGTTGATTTGGCAAAACTAGGTCCCTAAAGCTATGGAGAAAGTGAAAATCATTCAAGGTTAAGGATTGCACAAAGTCATCAAAAGTCCTATATCGATGTTAAAAAAAGATTTAGAGTTTGAGATAAATGATTGGGTGTACTTGAAGGTTTTACTTATGAAGGGTATTATGAGATTCGAAAATAAAGTAAAACTTAGTTCCCATTACATTGGTCCTTATCAAATTATAAAGAGAGACAACAATGTGGCTTATAATTTAGAACTACCTCAAAAGTTTGCAGCTATTCATCCATTATTTCATATTTCGATGCTTATGAAGTGCTTGAGAGATCCTTTACTTTTTATTCCTATTGAGAGTGTTGGTATAAAAGATCGCTTGCACTATAAGTAAATCCTGGTCCAAATCCTTGATCGTCAGGTTCACAAGTTTAAGACCAAAAAGGTTACATCAGTTAAGATGTTACAAAGGAATCAGGTTGTCAAAGAGGCTATATGGGAAACTAGAGAGGATATGAAACTTAAATACCTGCATCTATTCTTGCTTTCTAGTGATGATATGAGAGGTAATATTTTTTTTTCCATTGAGTCGATTGTTATTCTTGAGTTTGAGTATTTGAGCTCCTACATTAATTTCGTAGCTTGAGTAACCCTTAGCTTGGTTATTATTTGAGGACGAGTGATCCCAGGGGAACATATTATAATCCCTCAAAAGTTTTAAGCTATGACCCAAACCATTCTTTTTATGCTTATAGGATCATACTAGGTGATTGTAGATTGCAAATAGGTTCTAAGATCAATTTTTTAGTGCGAGAATACATTTGAGATGAATTAAGGTCACAAGAATTTCCTAGCACAAATTAAAGTTGAGTTCAAAGCTTCTTTTCCAATTAAATTTTGATATAAGATTTTATCAAAGTTTGGTGATTTGATAACTTAAGTTGTGAATATATATTAAGGTCCATTTCCAAGTATTTGAAGTGTATCATATGTAATTTTTAGGATCATAAGGGACCTCAAATATCAAACCAAGTTCAAAGAATTTCAATCGGCTAATTTATTGCATGAGTTCATGTAATAGTCAACTTCAAAAAATCATATCTCTTGACACAAAAGAGTTAGGTGACCGATAACCTATAAAATTAAAAGTTTTTTTAGCCTCTTTTCAATGCAGTTTGTCTTGTTTCTAATTTGGAGTAAAAATTTATGGCTATTTTACTAAAACATGTTTGAGCTAGATAATTAGGGGGCTTAGGGTCAATTCAATGACTCATTGAATGGGTTCGACACATCACCAATTTAGCTCTTCAAATGGAGTAAAAAAGATTCAAAACCTATTATTTAGTCGATCTAAAGCTCCCATTCAGTGACTTACTGAATGGCTCGATGATGAGACCTCCAGATAATCAATTTGACTGATGAAACTCATTAAAAAAATATTTTTCTTAATTTTGATGATTTTCTTATGTTCCCAGAAAATTATTTTTTATCTTTTATCCTTAATTGACTTTCCTAATCCTATTGTATAGCCTAAAAATCTCCCTATTCACGCACTAATCTTAAATACATCAAATACCCATATTTTAAATTCTCTCAAGGATAAAGCTAGGGTTCTTTATCTTCGAGCCTCAGTATAAGATTTTGAGTAAGTGCTTTCCTTTTAGATATGTAATGCTTTTCTTAATATTTGATTGAGTTCGTTCACACGCCCAACATCTAAATTCTTTCTTAATTGAGTTTGAGTGAATTTTTAACCCTAGTTTTCTTGAATTCTGAATTAGTCATATTCTTTATTCATTGAATCCTATATATTTATGCATTGAAGTTATTATTGTTTCTACACTTAAATTCTTGAGATTGTTGTTCATGTTTACATTCATATGAATCTTAGTTAAGTTAATAATAATTATTATACTTATGCATTTATTTTAAATTGATGAGGAGAATTTTCATGCATTGAACTAAGGATGATTTTTAAATTAATTTTATGCATACTTAATTGTGTTTAAATAATTTTAAGAATTGAATTAAATGATGTTTTGAGAAAAGGGATTTGAAGAGATATGAGTAACTTTTAAAATATATTTTTCATAAAGAGTATTATGAGATGAGATGAGTTTGAGTTTTGAGCTAAAGTCTAAAGAGACTAAATGAGATGAGTTTTGAGTAAATTACTCATTTGAGGTATGAACATTTTAAATATATTTTGGGAGTAGTATTGAGTACCAATTTGGGTGTGATTAAAGGCAACTCAAGTCCCATAAACTATGTAACCACATAGGATAAGATTGTAATTGTTAATTCGGGTGACTGCTTAGCCTCATTGAGGGTTGTTATATGGATCTATGAGTTGAGTTTTGCATCCCTTACTCTGTCAAGGTATTGAACGACTGTGACATCGACATCAATTCATTAAATCTATCACACCTCGAGAGAGTACCCTAGGCGTGACCGATAATCAGAGACTATTGCTAGTCTCTAAATGAAACACTTGGCCTCACCACATTCATTTAATCACAATCTAACAACGGAAGACATTTACAATCAAAGAATAACTCAATAGGAATAAATAACCAAATCAACAGTCAAAGGCCAAGGCCAACCAATCTATCAAACCAACTGAATAAGACTAGTATGAAAGAAATTAGTCAAACAATATCTAATCACAACTCAGAAATCTAGTCTATGAAGCCTCTATCAACTATTCAAATGACACCATTGACAGGTCTATGGTTATCTCAAAACATAATAAAAGAAAATCTAAACTCTAGTAGCTAGATAATAATAGTGTGAAAATCCTACAAAAGCAAGGGGGTCTTACCAATCAGTTGAACATGAATAAATCCTCAATAATGCACCTATTAATGATCTCCAATACCTATCTCTGTATCATAAAATGATGCAAATCCAAATGGACGCCAGTATGTGGAATGTATAAGTATGTAAATGGTAGAATGAAATAGGCATTAAGATAGAATACTATCAACTCAGATAACTCAAATCAAGAAAATAATAAACTGGATCAAGATGTCATAAGTCTAAAGCAAGAACAAGGTTTAGCCATAGACCAATCATATACCATCCAATGCAATTCAATTTGATCCAATCAGAGTACTATAAAGACCTATATGAGAGTTTCTCTTATCCGATAATAATTATTTATGAGTCAGTGATCGTATAATAATTACATTGGTATTACCACAACTATTCGATACTTTGCCAAGATAAAGAATGAATCAACTAATCAAAATCTAATAATAAATCAAGTCCTATTATTTCAGGATAGTAAAAATAGGTAAACATCTTACTTAACAATTTCATTATCTCCTACGTTTGGCGACGTAGTTATTGAATTCGAGTTGGAATTATCCTCACTCAATTTAGTACTCAATACACCTCTAAAGACTCAATGCTCATAAGACTATCAATTCCAATCAATAAGTCTCTTATGGACTCTTTAAATTCACCAATTCTATCACAATCGAGTCTTTTAGCCTATCACCTATCCAATAGATTCCCAATCACATCTTTTAAAGTGGTTTAGACAATCATTTAAGAGGACTATAAATTTAGACCAATCATTTGAGTTCAAGTTATGAAAACACAAAAGAGCATTCTAGTCTCATCAAGGTTATGTTTGTATTCAATATCATTTCACATTCAATGATTTCATAATTCATGCTTCTAATCCTAATCAATGCATAGATATTCACGTTTAAGAGACAATATAACTGGGGTCTATGTATTAAATGATGCAATTCATTTATTCATGTAATTAACTCATGAGAACTATCAATTATTTAATAGTATGCAAGAATATTCTAGGATTATAAAGAAAATCTCAAGAAAATATTTATGGAAGGCTCAATCGTTCACAATTCAATTAATACTATTTATGGGGAACATAGAAGAACTTTTTTCATATTTTAGATAGCCTTACATACCTAAAGAGCAAAATCTCTTGGAGAACTTTTGGTCTGAAGCTTGAAGATGAAGCACCCTAGCTTCCTCTTTGGGAGAATTTTGAACGTGAAAGTTTAATGCTTTTAAGAGTTATGCATTAATGGGAGGTTATTAGGCCATATGATAGGCTTAGGGAAGTTATTTAAGGGTAAAAGGTAAAAAATATCCTTCTAGAAAAGTCAATAAATCATCAAACTTAAAAAATGACCTTTTAATGAGTTTCGTTGGTTAAATTGGCGATCAAAAGGTCCCATCACCGAACCATTCGGCGGATCGCCAAATGGGACCTTTTGGTTGCCTAAATTTATAACTTTTGGGAGGTTTTTGAAACTATTCAGCGATGTGCCGAGTGTATTCAGAGATCCTCCGAACTGGCACTCTGGCCGCCGAATCGTACAACTTAAACACCTTTAGTAAAACGACCATAAAGTTTTACTCCAAACTCTAAGTAAGGTGAAATTGATGCGTTGAAAATATAATTCAAAGATCATTAATTTTATAGGTTATGGGCCACCTAAATCATTATGTGCTAAGATATTTGGTCATTTGAAGTTGACCCTTATATGAACTCAATCTGAATTTAGCCGACAAAAATATTTTTGAACTTGGCTCGACTTTTGTGATGCAATCTGAACCATGCCATGACCATTCACTAAGAGTCAAGATTGGGAACTTCAAAGGATGATAGGCCTATTCATGAAGTTGGAGGTCGTTAAGCTTGTATTGAAGCCAAAGAAAGGATCCTATTCCTTGAAGATAACTCGTGGAGGTGAAGGCGAAACAGGGGAGAATTTGTCATATTTGTCGATGGGGTAGAGAATCGACAATCCACCAAATTGATTCAGTGATAGCCTGGGAGATCGCCTATGTTTCAAAAAGTCCAAGATTCAAAGACGTGATCCTTCAACGACGGGGAGGCCATTCGGCGATCCGTCGAATATAAACGACGATGACCATTTTTATCGCCATTTTATCAAGTCCGGCTACTTAGGGCAATTTTTGTAATAAATTACCTTAGACTATAAATAGCTCATAGTTTCTCATTTTTGGATAAACTACTTTGAATATTGAAATTAAAAACTCTTGTATGGGTATTGAGAGCTTGGTACAGGCCTTTGTTGATCTTTGCTTTGAAACACTGATTTCGAGGTGAATCCCATTTTCCCTCGACGTCGATGTAAGAGGTTCAGTGTTTGATTTCAATTAATCAATTGAGGTCTTTAGGTTTAATATACCTTTAAGTTGCTTTTAATTTTCTTTCCTGTATCAATCTATCTATCTTTACTTTCTAGTCTTTTGATTTCACATTTTATCTCATTTTTAGTGTTATTTTTGCATCAATTTAGTATCAGAGCAGACTTAGATTCATTCTTATGATTCTGATCTTGAGTTGTTACTACAAAAAAAGATTCAAAAATATTTTTAAAAAATTCCAAACTATTTTTATTGATTTGAGTGTTGTTTGAAGTTTCTAATGTTAAATTTGTGTTCTCTAACATTAATTGAGTCTTAGACTGAGAGTTGGTGAAGTTTAGAATTATATTGAAGATTTCACCATTGTTGATTGAAGAAGCTTGAAGAAGAAGAAAACGATCCTTAAAATCTGAAGAAATTGGTTGAAAATTGAAGGCTAAAATAAAAAATATTGGAATTTGTTCTCTACATCAAAGAGAGCTTAAATTTCAAATTTTGAGCCAAAAAAAATCTGGGTTTTATTTTGGGTCTTTATCTTGTTCATTGTATTCTTGGGGAATATTCAAATATTCAAGAAGAAGAATCTACCAAAAAGGGGGTATTGATCCAAAAGGTGCAAGAAAAGAAAGAGTACTTGTTTTTGTATAAGTAGAATTTACCAAAAGGGGCACATACTAGTTCAATAAAATACAAGGGAGCCTACAAGGAGATCAAATTTGGGATCTTCAAAGATTCAAAAGTGTCAAAAGATGGTCAAAGTCATTCTCACAAAACCCATTTGGCGATGCACCAAATTGTACCCGAGTCTGCCTTACTCTGCTCAACTTACAATAACTTTCGAAGGTCAAAATTGGACTATTTGGCAGTCCGCCGAAGTTGTTCAGTGGTCAAAATGAATGTTCACAAGCTAAACTTAAATTTTGACTTTGAAAGTTTGGATTTGGAGAGTCGAGCCTCGATCAATCTCAAATTCTAAATTCTTAGTTTCCTTTCTTTTGATTCTCGTTCATTTTCAAGATTCCTAACTAATTTTAAACTCGTAATTGATCTACTTATTGATTATTAGTTCTTGAATCCTCTTCCTTGTTAGTGCCATTTTCTTTTGTGCTTTTATTCATTTTATTTCATAGTTAGATTCTTGATTCAAGTCTATTTGCTTTAATTAAGTCATCCATTCTTCTTGAAACAAGAATTGACACCTTGTAAACAACCTAATATAAACAATTTTCAACCTTAGCTAAGCCAATTGGGAAGGCAATCAAAGGCGTGTAAACACGAGGGATTACAAATTTTGTTTTACTAACGCTAACATTGTTTATTGTCTTTGTTGAGTGTTTTCTTACTAGGTACCATGGCAAGTGGGAATAAAACTCCACCATATACCAGAGGAGTTACTTTGGATGATATAATGGAAGTGATTATCAATATGAGTCAGAGAATGAAAGTCATGGAGGGTCAGGTATCCACCATTCAAGGCAATGTGTCGGCTATGTATGGTAGAATGATCAATTTAGAGAGTTGACTTAACTCTACGAATACCACTCCACAAACTATCTATCAAGCTTCCACAAGTGGTCCTAACTGTCCTACTTCTACTACTATGACTCCCCGAACCTTCCACCAAGTATTTAACCTAACACTTATAAATCCCAACTCCAACACCTACAATATCATGCAACCACCAAAAACCCAAACTCTACAGAAGCTATGCCAAACCTATACCGACCTTACCAAGCACCACTAAACCAAAACCCTTCCAAGCACCCCAAGCCTGATACCAACCAAGTCAAGTTGAGGAAGTGAGGGATGAAGAGTACCATGAGGGGTATGAAGGTGAAGGTGAAGAGGCACCATGGAATGATATCCAAAGAAATGTACTGAGAGGACAAATGGGACATGGAGGTTGAGGAGGTAGATTTGGTCCAATTTCACCCAAAAGAAGACCTTATTTGAACCAATCGGAAGGTTTCAGAGAAAAGCAAGGTAACCGACATTTTAAATTTCAAAGAGGTAATCATAACATTGACCAAGGAGGAAATGGAGGTTGAGATGTATGAATCAACTCTATAAATACTAGTCTCCCAACCTTCAAAGGAGAGTGCAATCGTAATGCTTATCTATAATGTGAGTCACTTTGTGAGAGGATCTTTCAAGTTAATGATTTAACCGAGCTCAAGAAGAGTTACTTTGCCACTGCTCAATTTGAAGGATATGAATTACATGGTGGGAATACAAATATGTACTGGAATGGTATAGACAAGAGTTGCTTGTCAAACTATACAAATTTGAGGCAAACAAACACGAGTATTGTGGTCTACTACGATGACTTCTAAAATTTGATCTTTAAGATAAAGTACAATGAGAATGAATAGCATGCCATCATTCTCTTCAAGGTAGTTTGAACAAAGAGATCTCTTCTAAGATGACAATTCACAAGTTTGCTAGTTTGAGTGATATCTTTGAAGTAGCCCATGAGATAGAGAGAGAACTCAAGGAGGAAAAGTTATCTAGGTACAAATGTATGTCAGCTTCTGATTTTTGGAGTAAGAACAAGGAAAAATCTCAAACGTCTTTGGGATGGAACAAAGGCAAGGATCTTAAGAAGCCTTATGACAAGAAAGCCATTAAATGAAATGCTCCAACGTATCTACCGAGAAAGAGGTAACAAAGAACCAATCAAGTATCCTAAAGGCATTCAATGTCACAAATGTAAAGGATGGGGTCACATAATGCGGGAATATCCTAATAGATTGAATGTACTAGTCCAAGGAGGATAGATGTATCTTGGTGAAGAGGTGGATCAAGAAGAAAATTATGAAGATGAACTCCAAGATGATGGTGAGCTTGAAGCTGATGATGGTGAGGAACATGACCATGTAAAAAAAGAGATGTAGGCATTCCTAATGGCTTGATGAGGAAGACTCCAATTGAAGATGCTTGGCCTCAAGTAGGAGAGTTCACAATACCAATGTATGTGGTGAGGCGAGTTATAATTAGCAAGGGCATGGATGACTCAAGTCAAAAGGAAAATATCTTACATTCCAAGTGCCTCATCAAATGTAATGTGTGCTCCTTGATCATTGATAGTAGGAGTGGTGCAAATATTGCTAGCACCGCATTAGTGAATTTCTTGAAACTCCCTACCACTAAGCATGTTATGCCTTACAACTATAAATAGTTGAGAAAGTGTGGAGAATTAAGGGTGAAAAGACAAGTGTTGATCAAATTTAAAATTGAGAAGTATCAAGATAAGATCTTATGTGATGTGGTCCCAATGGAAGCTTGTCATGTGTTACTCGGGAGACCTTGGCAATATGACCGCACAACCAAACATGATGGGAGATCAAACAAGTGTTCACTTGTATTGGATGGCCATAAGTATGTCCTTCATCCTATTCACCTTCTCACGTCAATAAAGTATATCAAAAGATGAGTAAGTTGAGGAAGAAAAAGAAGAGCGAAGAGGTACATGTGGAAGTTGAGGATGAAGAGGCAGAACAAAGGAAAAGGGTGAAGGGAAAGACCATGGTAATATTGGATAGGAATAAAGAGATAAGGGAGGAGGTTGAAGCCAAAACATCATTGATCCCTATCACACATAGGAATCATGTGTTTACAAACTAACCAATCTATTTTTCTCTTCCCCATTCTATTTCTCAACTTTTGCAGGATTACGATAATGTCTTCTTAAGAGAGATTTCTAGTGGATTACCTCTACTTTGAGGTATTGAGAATCAACGTGATTTCATATCGGAATCTCAATTACCTAAAAAACTGACTTGGCAAAGCAACCCCAAGGACACCAAAGAGCTTTAAAGACAAGTTGAGAAACTCCTTAACAAAGGTTATGTTAGAGAAAGTATGAGCCCATGTGTCGTTCTGATTATTTTGGTTCCAAAGAAGGATGGAATATGGCACACGTGTATGGATTATCAAGTGATTGTCTGCCTCAACGTACCTTAGAAATAACAAGAAGGCTCTACAGTTGTCATCGTATAAGTTACCCAACAAAGAGTCGGGGTCATATCCACAGGGAATGGTTGTTCGAGTCTAGATGTATTAATTTGAACTAGACAATTATAGCATTAAAAGGGGGTTTATAACTAGTATAATACTAGTTAACGATTTCTAAGCTTGAATTAAATAATAATTGAGAGAGATGTCAGTGGTGTGCTAACATGGGACAAGATTTAAGCAAATGGGTCTCACTACTTGAATGAGTATATTAATTAGATGAGTAAGCTATATTTGATTGTAACCACTACTTCATGTCAAACAATAACGGTGTTTCACATGAACCAATTACAGCTTAACATGTGAAATCACTATAGGACACACTTAGCCTAAGCTTTATAAGCAAACATTCTAATACTTTAGCCATTGAACCCAAAATATGGAATTCAATCAAAACCCCAAGAGATTTTAAGCTATCACACTCATTGCCCACTCCAATCATTCAAATTAATGCAAAAATTGAAGATCTAAAAAATAACCACGAGTTTGCAACCTCAAGATTTTCAGTTATACAAAGTAAAAAGTATGAACTCACTCATATTAACAGAAACATATTAAAAATAGATAAAAACCAAACTATAAATCAAGAGCCCATGTCAATTACACACCCCCAACATTGGGGTTTTAGCTAAACATAATTAAGATAAAGAATTCAATAACATTGTCTGTTTCCATGGTTGTGGGTAAAGAGAAATTACAAAGAATTAGATAAAATCTATTCTTCTACTCCTCCAAATCCTCTTGCCGAAGTTTCAATTCAAAACTCTTTTTCTCTCTTAAAAAATAAGTACTATTCTCTTCAGTGTACTCTCTATGGAATGTTCTTTCATGTATCTTAGCGTGTGTCAATTGTATCAATTATTCCTTGTCCAATTCTATTTATACTTCGTGCCAATTTCACTGACTTTATGCACATTTCACCATTTGACGATCAAGGTTGGCCATCACCAAACACTTCGACAGTTCATCAAACACTTTGGTAGTACATCGAATGTGCACTTGATCTCCTTTTAATGGATCAACTGAAGGCCTTGGTCTTTGCAATATTAGGCTACACGACTGTGCATCACTAATCATGTTCGGCAATCTGCCGAACCTTCACCAGCATCGCATTTTTGCTCAACATTTGAGGGGTTGGACTCTACAATATTAGGTGGTCAATTTCACTATTTGGTGATATTCCAAATCAGTCGGTGACACCAATTTTGATCGCCTTTTAGGCCTAACTTGAACTTTTTCTTGCCCTCAAGGAAATAAACTATCAATTATTCTAAAGCTTGATTCTTTCAAATAGGGCCATAAGAAGCAACACACAAATCCCCCCTTTGTCGTCAATCTTCAAAGCCTTTACAAATCATTTATGTGATTTTGAAGCCTCAAGATATGACTTAAGAGTGCTTAAGACACTATGCTTAAAATTGCTTATGTGATCGCTAATCACTGCCCAAAAACTGCACCACTTGCCCTCACAACAAAGAAGATCCTTATACACACGAGATTAGGATATTAATTCCAAGGATCTAAACAACACTCACACTCATAAGTGAGAAATGACATGCAAGTTTCTACTCATAGGCTTGCCCTTATTCTTAATCGGTATTCACTCGATTTCATCTGGATTTGAATCACAAAGGACTTTGCAAGGATTGTTATGCAGGCTTATGGACGGGTAGGGTAGCATATGGGTAATAATGGATCATCCCTCCTTGAACTCTACACACACTCTTTGTTCTCATGCTTGCTTTGATCCTCATTCTTTTTCTCTTCCGACAACATTTTGCTTTTAAATCTTAATCCTAGGTGTCCCCATTGCAATTACTCTTTGATAATTTGGAGGGTCCTATTTTTCAAACAAATTCTTTTCTTTCTTCATTTTCAAGTATTTTTTTTCCTTTCTCTTTTCTCATGCAAGGATTCCTCCACTTGTTTCTTTTTCTTTCCTCAACTTTCAAATGAGAGAAACCCCTCTTCTACCAACACCTCCAAATTTATCCTTTGGCCACTACTTTCACTAATTAAGCTCAAGGAGGGAATGGTGAAAATCAAAAAGGGATTATCTTTCCAATTAAAGATCAAGGTTGACAGGTTGCCAAAGAAAGGTTTAAGGCTCAAAGGGGCTCACTAGGGATTTGATCAATGTCAGTGGAGGCTTATTTTGTCAAAGTGGACTCAAAAGAAATCAAAGAAGGCCTAAGGTCATCTTTCTAATTCGAATCAACCATGATGCACCTCAAAACAAATCGGGCAATTTCTAAGTATCACAAACATTCCTTTAAACAATTTCCTTACTCACGTGACAAAATGGATCAAAATTTAACAATGGCAACACACACTCACAATTCACGATCGTCACATATCTAAGCTTGATACTCACATAGTCAACTGAAGATGCTCTTAATTCATGAATGGATTATTTTCATAAGAGATAGGCTAATTGGTGAGTTAATACATATTCCTCATTCGTGGAATGATCCGATTCAAAGATAATGGACTATCGATATTTGGATTTCTAAGAACTTAGAGAAACGATAAAAAGCTTTTTTTCATATATGCATGGGTTTGCCAAAAATCCAAGAATATCATTGACACAATCATTCACAAACATTAAAAATCATTCACAAACATCTATCAAAACTTAAAAATAAAATTAAAAGAAACTACTATCTGTTACAACCCAAAATAAAAGAATATTTACAAACCAAAAGTAAAGGTTTGTCTCAAATACACATCAACAAAAACTAAAAACATTCAAACCATTATCTTAACCCAATCAAATCATAACCAAAAATAAAAATAATCAATCATCAACATCATCAAGAATTAATGGGACTCTAATTACTCACCCCCTCATAAAAAGAAATCTTGTTCTTAATGTATAAGAACAATATCAATAATGCTCAAAAAGAAGGAGTGAGAATTAGAATCCCCTTATCACTCATCAAGTTGTGGTGCTGGTCGTGGAGATGAAGAAGAGGCAGTGCATCCATGCCCAAGTCATGTGGTGCAGTCTCTAAGAGCTGTGGTAGCATACTCCGACTCAGTCTAAGGCATCACGGGCTTTGGCTCATCTATATTAGACATGACATTTGTCCCAATCACGGATGTTTCTCGAAGGGACTCTTTAGTCACCATGGATACAATACCATCATCTATCATTATCAACTCATCAAGCTCCGAAGGGCGTGGCTCAACTCCCAAGGCCTCTTTATCTGTCTCCGAGGAGCCTGACATGTTATCTCCTTAAGTCTCCTCACCTAGAACAACACCGATAGTACCCTCGGGAGCTACCTCCCTATCAACCCATGATTGCAAGTCCAAAGAATCCCATAATGAAGTGATATTCATGGAATTTAATGTTGCCACCTCTTTTTTCAACTCAACAATGTCAATCTTTATGGCTGTCGTCTCAACACTAGCACCACCTTTTTTCTCCACAACAACCACCCTATCCATCAAACTCTTTAACTATGCCCCATGATCCTCCAAGGTCACCTCCAATCTATCCATCCTCAATTTTTGTGCCTCAAGCAACTCCATATGCTTCTTTTCTTCCTCAATTCTTAAGGCCAATGTAGTGGTTATGACCATTTTAATCAATTTGGGAAAGGAAGACTCAACCCGTGTGGCCCTAATGTTAGCTGATTTGGCTAATCAAGCAATATAAAAAATAATAGCTTTTGTGATTTTGGGTTGGTCCTCCGAAGCCTGAAGCCCAGTTTGTGTAGAAAGGACACAAATTGGAGTAGGAAAGAAAGGAATTGAGGGAGAGGAAAAAGGTATACCTTTTTAGGGTGCCAAAAGAGGAAGGCAATGAGGGAGAGGAGAGAGGTATACCTATTTCGGGTGCAGACTGCAATATCGGATTCAAGAGTCTCAATATCAACAACCAGTGTAGTATTCACTGGCTTGTTCCTAGGTCGGTCCTCCTCATCTCTTTGGAACTTCGCCTTGATATGCCAATATTAGTACAGGCTGACAGAGTAATCCCTACATCAGTCTTATGAACAAATGGAACCTCAGCACTCCAACACAATACAATGATAAGGCTTGGGAATAAAAGGGAGGTCTGAAGCTGCTTTGCTTTGGTAAGGATCTCGAGGCAATCATTGAACCTAGATTTAGCTTTGTGTAGTCCATAATACATCCAACTAATGCCGTTTTTAGATGTCGAAGGATTGACTCATTTTGGGATTACATGAGGGTTTTACTTATATATCCAAACCAATCCGCGCTGGAATGTTCAACTCTTTCTTTTCTATCATGGCCCCTTTACCTAACCATGAAGGGGTTGCACTACCAATCATAGGGGATAACTAAGTTTTTAGATCATCCAAGGTATCCTTCTCGACCATGTCAGTCAAGTGTGTTGAATTCGATAGGTGCACCCTAATAACTCATTTATCTCTGTCTCACTACAAGGGATGGGCACACCTTAAACTTCCACAACGCCGATCAGTTTGGGAGAAATTTTAGTCCAGCCCCTACTCTTCGAGATGACATTGGCATAAGCTTCATAGAATTCTTGAACCTAGCTGAGGATGTAAGGCTTCTGAGGTGTGGTGAATTTCTAGAACTGGTGGAACTTCAAAGTGTCTCACACCTCGGGGTACATATCAACAACCCCATCTGTAGACAATCTCCTCTCCTCCAAGATAGTTCTGAGCCTCACTGCTTTCAATATGTTTAAATATTGAAAGGATATAATCTCTTGAATGATTTGTGAAGTCTAGAGGAAAGGATCATGTAAGGCTTTGGACCTTGTCTCAAGTCGGCGCCATTTTTGACTTAGCTCTGAAGTAAAAGGCTTATGAGTTGGGATTTTGGACCCCGCTTGCTCATCATTTGAAATTTTCCATTTAACCCTAAAGGATCCTTCTTTATCACTTTGGGAATCTCTTTGCTCCACCATCTTCAACTTGCCTTTGCCCCGTTCTTTCCTACAGAGTCTTTGTGCTCTTTGCTCGACCCAGTTGGTAGCTATGGGGGTTGCTCGACCTGAATTAGATCCTCAACAAGTTGATATATGTTGTTTTGGTCATATTTGTAAAATAAGCTAATCATGTGTGTGAGAATCAATAGTGTGAAAGAAAGAATAAAAAATAAGCATAAAAAAGTAAACCTAAGCAAACAGGTCAGTTTTCTTGCCGAACTGATTCGACGGTCAAATTGACCATCACCTTTCTTTATAGCTTACAGGCCTCAAATCACTATCACATTCGGCAATGGATTTGCATATTTGGTGGTGAAAATAACCATTGCGAAAGTGACAGAACTGAACATCAAGAACCAATCATAAAAAGTGGCGTGTGTGACAACTTGGCGCATTCCTGAGTCAATTTTAGCGTTCAAATGACCATCACCAAATTTCATTGGCAAAGCTAACTTTTCCCGAAAGTCAAAATTCAAACATATCACACAAAAATGAGGAAAATTTCACACACTATCCCACCAACACAATATCACACATACTTATAGGTAGATGTTTATCCGAATATTCTCACCATGACTACGAATTTGATCAAACAATGACTTTACTCTTAATAAAGACATCACCCATTCTATCATCGAGAAAGTTCAAGTCACTCTATCAAATTCGTGGATTACTCAAACTTCACCCACAACCCACAAGGCAAACAAATCCAACAAGCATGCATGTGCAATTATAATATCCAATATTCAAGTTCAATATCCCAATAAAAGCTACATAGCAAGACATTATTATCAAATTAGGATAAAACACAATCGCATTCAATGATTAGGCACCACACTTATAAAATATCACTTAGATCCATAACAAATACCCAATCAATTTCATCAAATATCATTAGAATCAAGAATCCAACTAGAACAAGTATAACTTGAAGCATAGGGTTTTAAAACATCAAGACAACATAGCACGCATGATTTCCACTGAGTTTCCAACAACACAATGATTCACAAGCATCTTAACCACAATCAAACCCCAACAACTCAAGAATAGTTCAAAAATAAATGCAAAGGACCAAAAACATACCTTGATGAAGGTGTACTGGCAATGAGAATAATAAAGTGAAATTTTATAGATGAATTCCAGCACAATCCCAAAGAAGATGCAAACTTATAAGCTATAAGGGAGCTTAGTCGCTTAGGAAGTGAAAAAGGGAAGATGAAAAGTGAAAAGGTGAAAAGCATCAAATAGGTCGGTCAGGCGCGAGATTTGGCAATACCGACTTACTTTGCCAAACACATTTGGTAATCCACCGAATGTGTTCCTGACCACCTTTTCTTATAATATTCAAACCTTTTCATCTGCACCAGAAGGCAATGGAACTTTGCATCGCCCATCCAATTCGGTAGTCCACCGAATTTCAATGTTGACCGGATAATTTGATAGCACCTAAAGAATCTCAAAAGGCGGTCAAACTGGCAGTCCCTATTTCAACTCGACAATCCACCAATTGGCACATTGTGTCATATTTTTTCATCCATCTCAAAATCTCCATTTCACATACCTGAACAAGTAACACCCGCTATTTTAAAAAAAATTACCTTCAGCTTGGGTTACCTCCCAATCAACACCTTAGTTAAAATCGTAGCATGACAATGTCCTTCTCAATTTATGAATTTCAACAATGATCAACCACATACACCATTTGGAGGTCCTTTGCTTGCTTTATACCCTTGTAAATTTTAAACACCAACTCCTTATCATTCACTCTGAACTTTAAATCTCCTCTATCTATATCTACCAATGCCCTCCCGATAGCAACAATAGTCTGCCAAGGATGGTAGACATATCCATATAGACCTCACAGTCAAGAATAACAAAATCAACCATCAAGATGAACTTGTTTACCTTTACCAATATGTCATGTAAATACCAACTTATCTTTTAATGGACTGATCAATCATAAGTAATCTCATAGTAATTCTTAAGAAATGGCTAATGGTATAAGATTAATGATAGTTTCAAGGTTGCACAATGCTTTGCCAAATTTGCAAGCCCCAATTATACATGGAATGGTAAAGTAGGGTCATCTTTCTTCGCAACCAAGTTGTTTGCCATGATCGCACTACAATGGTATGATACCTCTATTGTTTCACACTCAAGAGTCCTTTTCTTGGTCATGAGTTCCTTCATGAATTTAGCATAACCTAACATCTCTACAAGGGCTTCTACCAATGGGATATTAATAGATAGAGAATTGAATATGGATAGAAACTTCTGAAACTTGGTGTCATCCTCTTTCTTCTTCAGCCTTTGGAAAAATGGAAGGTCAATATTTACTTAGGGAGCTTTCAATTTTGAAGATGTAACAAGACAAAATTTTCTTGGGGGGGGGGGGGGTATGCCTCTAGCCTCACTTGAACCACCCCCAACTTTCTCAGTGCTGTCACTCTTGGGATTTCCAAAAGTGTTACCTTCCTCATTCACAATCACTTCAACACCTTCCACTTTCGGATCCCTAACACTCTCAAATAAAGAGGTATTGACTCCATTTCCTAGCTCAACATTAGATAGAGGTGCAACTCCTTCGACAACTTTACCACTATATGTTGTAATGGTCATGTACTCCTGGTTATCACTTTTTGGGTTGGCCACTGTGTCACTAGGTAAGCCTCATTTTGGTTGTTGGTTGAGATAGGCTAACATCGTGCCTAGTTGTGTTTCCAAGTGTTTGATAGATGCTGAGTGGGATGTCATAATTTGGCTCAATTGGGAAAAGTCCGATTTTATTTCTTTCAACACTTTATCCAAAGCCTCTTGATTGATCTTTCACGTTCTCTTTCTCTCCACCCTCCTAATTGATCTTGCCAGTCTCTTTCTCTCCAATCATTGCCATTGTTCCAACTTTTGTTACTGGATGGACTTGGAAAGGCTGGACAAAAACCCATCATTTGGTTCTCTATGTAGTGTACCCCCTCACTATAACTCACATCATAGGGCACCCCATCAAGAGACACACCACTAGCACACCTAATAATATTTACACTCTTCCAACCACCACCTATCACATGTTTTTTCAATAGATCAAGTTGGGTCAGCATCTTAGCCATATTCTCATCTCTTTCTTGATCCTTGGACAATTGCTCCTTAGATGGTCCCCTTGTCATAGAGGATGAAATTAGGTCATCACACGTATCCCAAGCTCAATTTATCTTCGTCATGTTATCAAGTAACTCCAAAATTATCGCAAATGATTATTTTATTATGCCACCTCTCACCAATTGGTCAGTTATACCTTTATTTACTGCATGTAGGATCACATCAAAATATCGAAGAAGGACATAGTCTAGGATATAGTGGTTTGGACATTGGAGCAAGAGCTTTTGAAACCTCAACCATATATCATTCAATGATTCCCTTCGATACTGTTAAAGTTCTCAATACACCTCCAGAGTTTCACCATTTTTTAGGGAGGAAAGAATCTTTCAAGAAATTCATCAAGTAACTCCTCCTATGATGTGATAGAATCTCGTGGCAATTCCACTAACCATCTCATGGCTTCTCCAGATAAGGAATATATAAATAGTCTCAATCGGATAGCCTCTTGAGTCACTGCTATGAAGCTAAATGGTGAGCAAACATCCATGAAGTTATGGATGTGCTAATCCACCAAATAATTCTTTCAATTGGAGCAGTTGGAGCATCGTACTCGTAACATGAAACACGATATTCCCCACGAGCGAGGCAATCTAATTGCTCTGGTGCTACACACTTGGTCCCAATCAACATCATTTAGGTTCCCCACATCATCACCATTTACACTTCCGTTTGTACTCATGTATTCACCTAAGAAAAGTAAATAAAATTTAAATAAGTAAGAAAGTTCAAACTACAAAAACTTAGTTCAAGCAAACACGTCTAACAAGAATAAAACATTGTTCCCTGGCAATGATGCCATTTTGGTCATCCACCTCAACGTACCTCAAAAATAATAAGAAGGTTGTGGTCGTCATCATATAAGTTACCCAACATGGAGTCGGGGTCGTATCCACAGGAAACGATTGTTCGAGTCTAGATGTATTAATTTGAACTAGACAATTTTAGTGTTAAAAGGGGGTTTGTAACTAGCATACAACTAATTAACTCTTTCTAAGCTTGAATTAAACAATAATTGAGAGCGATGTCAGGGGTGTGCTAATATGTATTTAAGAAGCTTGGTCTCACTACTTGAATGATTATGTTAACTAGATTTGGGTAAGCTAGAATTGCTTGTAACCACTACTTAGGGTCAGACAATCACGGTGTTTCATATGCGAAATCACTATAGGACACGTTTGGCCTAAGCAATTTATAAGCAAACCTCTAATAATTTATCCATTGAACCTAAAATATGGCATTCAACCAAAACCCCAAGAAATTTTAAGCTATCACACTCATTGTCCACTCCAATCCTTCAAATTAATACAAAAATTGAAGATCTAAAAAATAATCAAGAGGTTGCAACCTCAAGATTTTCAGTTATACATAGCAAATAGTATGAACTCACTCAAATTAATAGGAAAACATTCAAAATAAATAAGACACAAACTATAAATCAAGAGCTCATGTCAATTACACACTCCCAACATTGGAGTTTTAGCTAGACATAATTAAGAGAAAGAATTCAATACCAATATTTGTTTCCATGGTTGTGGGTAAAGAGAAATTACAAAGAATTAGATAGAATTTCTTTTTCTACTCCTCCAAATTCTCTTGCCCAAGCTTTTATTCAAAACTCTTTTTTCTCTTTTCAAGAAGAAGTACTATTCTCTTCAGTGTACTCTCTATGGAATGTTCTCTCTATATCTCAATGTGTGTTAATTGTACTAATTAGTCTGTGTCAAATTTTATTTATACTCCGTGCCAATTTCACTAACTTGTACATATTTCACCATTCGATGGTCAAGGTTGTCCATCGCCAAACACTTTGGTGGTACGCCGAATGTTCACTTGACTGTCTTTTAATATATCAATTGAAGGCCCTGGTCTCTGAAACATTAGGCGAAGCGACTGTGGATCACCGATCATGTTTAGTGATCTACCGAACCTTCATCAGCATTGCCTTTTTGCTCAGAACTTGAGGGGTTAGACTCTATAACATTAGACAATCAGTGTCACCATTCAGCAATCTGTCAAATCAATTGGTGATACTGATTTTGATCGCCTTTTAGGCACTTTAGCCCATTTTGTCCTATGTTATTGAGTATTGCCCTTCTATGCACTTTCATCCTCAATCTAACATAAAACACAAAGATTAGTGAGCATAGGAGGTGCAACAGTATATTGAGGATAATATTTTTTCACTTTTCAAGCTCTATATAAGTCTAAAATATGGACTCATCATCGAGCCATAAAAAAAAATCATGGTAAAATATCATGATCCTATTCCTAGGTTAGATGATATGCTTGATGAACTCAATGGTTCTTGTGTATTTTTAAATATTGATTTTAGGAGTGGTTATCATCAAATTCAAATGCACTCCGATGATGAATGAAAAATTGCATTCAAGACCAAGTTTGGTCTATATGAATGGTTTGTGATGCCTTTTGGTTTCACTAATTCTCCTAGTACTTTTATGCGTCTCATGAACCATGTGATAAAACCTTTCATAGGAAAATTTGTTATTATTTACTTTGATGATATTTTGGTTTATAGGAAAGCCATGAATGAGCATGTAGAACATTTGAGATGTACTTTTGATGTGCTTAGAAAAGAACAACTTTATGCTAATCTTGAAAAGTGTTCATTTTATGTTGGTGAAGTTATTTTCTTGGGCTTTGTTGTATATTCAAGGGGCGATGAGGTTGATATATTTAAGATAGACGCTATTAAGAATTTGCCAACTTTGAAATCCATAAGTGATATCCGAAGCTTTCATGGATTGACTACTTTTAATAGGCGATTTGTCAAAGGATTTAGTACCATCACTTCTCCTTTAACCTAGGTAATCCGAAAGGATAAGCCTTTGAAGTGGGGTGAGGAGAAAGCAAAGGCCTTTGAGACCTTAAAATTCATGCTTAGTTCCGCTTTATTGTTGCAATTGCCTAACTTTGAGAAAATATTTGAAGTGGAATATAATGCTAGTAAAGTAGGCATTGGAGATGTCTTAATGCAAAATTAAAAGCCCATTGCTTATTTTAGTGAAAAGCTAAAAGGTACCACTTTGAAAGCTAAAAAGTACCACTTTGAATTATTCCACTTATGATCTTGAATTGTATGCTTTGATTATGATATTGGAAAATTAGCAACATTATTTATGGCCCAAAGAATTTATTATTCGGATCGATCATGAGTCCCTAAAGAATATTCGGGGTCAAGGTAAGTTAAACAAGAGGCACTCCAAATGGATTGAATTTCTTGAAACTTTTTCTTATGTAATCTAATACAAAAAGGGGAAGAAAAATGTGGTGATTGATGCCTTGTCTAGAAAACATGAGGTGGTAAGTACTTTATCTTTTAAATTGCTTGGTTTTGATTGTTTGAAGACATTGTATCCCAAGGACCCCATATTTCCTCCAATCTATCAAGATTGTGAGAAATGAGAAAGGGAGAGATGGCTTAGGGATAGATCTTCTACTCCCTATTTCAAGCTTGATGGTTTCTTGTTCAAGGAAAAGAGACTATGTGCGCCTATAAGCTCTTGTAAGGAATTATTTGTGAGAGAAACACAAGATGGAGGATTGATGGGATATTTTTGATGTAGAAAAAACTAAGGGAATTTTGGAGGAGAAATTCTATTACCCAAGATGCGTAAAGACATTGTTCGAATTTGTAGTCAATGCATTGAGTGCCGACATGCTAAGTCACACCTCCTTCCCCAAGGTTTGTACACTCCAATTCTTTCACCTCAAAGTCCTTGGCTTGATATTTCTATGGATTTTGTGTTAGGTTTGGAGGAGAAATTCTATTACCCTAAATATGATGATGCACCTCATGTTGCATCTATGTTTCTTGAAAATGTTATTAAATTGCATAAAATTCCTCAACTCATCGTAAGTGATTGGGATCCTAACTTCCTTAGTCACTTTGGAAAGAGTTGTGGGGTATTCTCAACTTCTTGTCATCCACAAATCGATAACCAAACCGAAGTTGTGAATACGACCTTACGCTCTATGCTTCATGCTATGGTAAATGGAAAATTGGCATCGTGGGAGGAATATTTGCCACTAGTCGAATTTGCTTACAATTGTATTATTCATAGGACTATTGGTATGATTCCATTTGAGGTTGTATATGGATTTAACCCCCTAACCCCTTTGGATTTAACTCCTCGCTCTTAAGATGTTATTTTAAGACTAGATGGAAGAAATAGGGTAGAGGACATGAAGAAACTCCATGAGAAAGTTTGACTTCACCATGAAAAGAAGAATCAAAAAATGGTAAAGAAGGTGAAAAAAGGTTGTGGTTGAACTGGGTGATTGGGTATGGGTGTATTTTCTCAAAGAGAGGTTTCCCAATCAAAGGAAAACTAAGTTGATGCCAAGAGGTGATGGTCCATTTCTAGTGCTTGAGAGGCTCAATGACAATACTTATAAGGTTGACCTTCCCTTGGAACTCAAGTCCACAAAACTTTCAATGTGTGTGATTTATTCCCATTTCCAACTTTTGTGGATGTGGAAGCACTAAATTTGAGGATAAATTCTTCTAAAAAAAGAGAGGATAATGCAAGCCGGAACATGCCAAGGTCATTCACTAGGAGTCAAGCTTGGGAACTTCAAATGATGCAAGGCCTATTCATGAAGTTAGAGTTACTTGAGCTTGTATTAAAGTCAAAGGAAAGATCCTATGCTTTGAAGATAACCCGTGGAGGTGAAGGTAAAATAGGGGAGAATCTGTCATATTTGACGACGGGGCAGCGAATCGGTGATCCGTCGAATTGATTTGGTGGTGGCTTGAGAGACCACCTAATGTTCTAGAAAGTCTAAGATTCATATACATGATCCATCAGCGATGGGGAGGCCATTGGGCGATCCGCCGTATGCAAATGGTGATGGCCATTTTTACGACTATTTTATCAAATCCGACCACTTTTGGCTATTTTTCTAATAAATTACCTAAGACTATAAATAGCTTATAGTTGCTCATTTTTAGGTAGATTACTTTGAATCTTCATATTGAAAACTCTTGTATGAGTGTTGAGAGCTTGGTACAAGCTTTCGTTGATCTTTGCTTAGAAATGTTAGTTGTGAGGTGAATCTCATTTTCTCTCGAGGTCGACGTAAGAGGTTCGATGCTTGATTTGGATTAATTAATTGAGGTATTCAGATTTAATATACCTTTAAGTTGCTTTTGATTTCCTTTCTTGTGTCAATCTATCTATCTTTACTTTCTAGTCTTTTGATTCTCACATTTTATCTCATTTTTGTAGTGTTATTTTTGCATCAATTTGGATGTCCCTTATGACCTTAAATCACATACAATACACTACAAATATTTAGGAAAGGACATTAACATACATTCACAACTTTGAAGTTATTGAATTACCTAACTTCATAGAAGCTCGTATCAAGACTCAATCGGTAAGGAAGGTTTCAATTCAACTTTGTGTTAAGAGATTCTTGTGACCTTAATTCATATCAAATATATTATCCCTCTATAAAATAGACTTAATACCTATATGCAAGGTTAGAATCACTTGGTATATATAAAAGAGGAAAGTTCAGATCTTAGCTTAAAAATTTTCAAGGTGCTATAGTATCATCACTAGCTCATAGGTGATGATTGTCAGTTAGAAAAATTTTTCAAAAGAAAATAATATTATTTTACTGAGATTTCATTCAGTTGAATATATTTACAAAGCATTGTCTTACTTCTTCAACTTGCATTTTTTATTTTGAGTAGAGTATTCCTATGGTTGAGCTAGTTTTGAGTTATTTTCTATCAGTCATTTTATATGTCGTATATTCCACGTACTGATATTTTTTTACGTTGCATCGTTCTATACAGGTACTAGAGATCCTCAATAGGCGCTCCATTGAAGATCCATTCATCCAATTTTTAGTGAGACCTTTTTGTCTTCAAAGGAATCTCTTATTTCAGTTTACTTTTGATTGAGTATTTCCTTTGAGGTAGCATGGGCCAGTCTCAGTACCTCCATATTAGTAGATAGAAGCTTCATATAGAATGAGTTAAGCAGAGTTAGAGTGGGGTTTATGTTTAAAACTATTACTTTGTCATTGAGTTCACAACATTAAGTTATTTTTTAGTTGATTGTTTCCTAATATATGATTCATATTGCTTTTGGAGATTCAGTAGCCCACATGAGATAACTTTTCTTTTGCTTTTGAGTCTTCCTTGAGTGAGTTAGCTACGCTAAGGGTCCATTTGGAACTAACAAAGATTTTTGAGTATCGATTACACCTAGGATATAAGTTTGGGATGTGACATTTGACTAACAAAAAAGCAGAGAATCAAATCTTTTGATTCAAAGTACCTGTTGTATTCCATCTTATGCCGTGTTGAGTTAGAATAGATATATTGTTGCTTTGAGCTATAGAAACAACATGAATGGAAAGAAAATTTGGTGGTGGTTATAGACGTGATTTTGTGATTTTAGGAGAGAGAATCATTATATTAATGGTTGAGATGATTGTGGAAGTTGAATAAGGAGAAAATTAAAGTATGAAAATCTATCATATTAATTAATCCAACTATTTAATATTTTTTTGAATTATTTATGTTTGGTAATGATTTTATTGCTATGTTGGGAAAAAAATCAAACTAGGGGTTATTTTTTTTTTTATAATGTATATATTGGTTCTTTCCCAAATAATAATCTCTTCACTATAACAAATACTTGTAGTTATGCTTTAATTTTATGATAAACAGTTGTAATCTCAAGCACTTATCATTATTTTTGAGTAACTTTGATCTATTGGAGCAATTACAATTACTTCAATTGAAACAGAGATGTTTTTATCCACTCGTCTTCTTCAATTGCTTCTGCCCGACATATAACTCAATCAATAAGCTAAGATGGCACATCGACCGACCAACCGCAATTTATTTGCTTGTACTCTTTTTTGACAATACATCTTACACTGATACGTGGCTTATTTTTCTTTGTTAACCAAATCTTTGGCATATTTACTTTAAGCTAGGGACATGGTCATGTTTTATGTTCTACACGTTGATGTCTCATATGACTACTTTTCCTTTTGGCTTGTTCTGTTGTTGTATGAGAAATGACCATGTTATGTTGCCATCGGTTCTGTCAAAAATATATGCATAGGCATGTGTTTAATTTGGTATTTTGATACTTTATATTTTTCTTTTTGCAAGTTAAGTCAGGTCGTCGTCCACATGTTTTTTCGAATGTATAATCTTCTTGTGCATGTATGTTTGGTCTCCAAAGAATTGGAGAAAATTTGTGGAAACGAATAATTATGGGATGTTTAGTCAGAAAAAAATAATTAGATATCGAGGTTGCTGATGAGACATAGTACCATTGGATATGTGTTGAAAATACTTGTGATCATTCGAGTGGTTCAAAAAGACTTGCAGCTTGAAATATTGAAACCAATTAAAGAAGAGGGTACAAATGAAAGAGATATGTACGTGTATGCTAATTCCTCCTTTTAGCCAGGAAAGAAACCAGCTTTATGGATGAATATTAATATTATAATTCCTCCTTTTAGCCAAGAAAGAAACCAGATTTATGGATGAATATTAATATTATAAGCTTTAATTTTCTTCTAAATGATGAGAGGTTGCTATTTCCAAACGGAATAAGATCATACTTAATTTTTAACGACTGATTCTACAATATGTTTTAAATTAATAGTAGGTTCATCAAGAAGCGAGTCAATATTATGGTTATCATTGGTCTATAGTTATTGTAAATTGATAATTTTTGAAGATATATTTTTAAAATCTGATATAAAATTTTGAAATAGATATTTAAAGATAATTTTTTTAAAAATGACAAATGCTTGTTAGACATGCAAGAAAATGATATTTGGTAGCTAAAACCATTGTCCTCAAGTTTTTATTATTATGCACATCTGTTTCTCGACACTTGCAATTCCACATCATACACACGTCGAGTTTGCATTGTGCCATAGAGAGATTAAAAGGCGCGCAACATTCGATGCCCCACAATCACTTGAATTACGTGTCGTTGGTCATGACACTTGTGGCCTCCTACACGTTGCAATATTCCCACAAAATTCATTAATATTGGTCCTTCCTCCGAATGCAGCATTTGTCAATTGTCCTTTGAGCTGAAACCAACACAACTTGGATACTTGTGGAAATATGATAGGCTATATATTAATTGTTTGTGATGGAGTTTACCATAAAAATCTTAAGCCACCCACCCCTTCCTCGAATAGATTATTGGAACAAAATGGCCATTTTAATTTGTATTAAGTTCAATTGTGACTAGCAAAATAATTGTAAAGAATAAAACGCGTAGGCAACGATTTATTCATTAAATATTTCAACAACGACGAATACTTAAAATCAAAGGGAGCAAAAGGAAAGACCAAGTAATGGTTATTAGGTCTTCTCCCTCAAGGAAATTTTTATCCACCTTTCCATCAGTTGTTTAAAAACCAAAAGACTCTCTTAGTGGAGTCATCTTAATTACTCCTACTAGGTATAACTTGCTTCAGATCATAAGAGTTTGTTCTTTTGTTACTCATTTTTTTCATGTTTGATTGTTGAAATATAAAATATACTTATGTAGGGGGGAGTATAGTTATGTAGTAATTCTGAGGAGTGGGTCTCGGAAGTCATTCTTCAATTGACTTGTTAGGGGTTGGTGAATTGTTCTTGTCAATTAGCATGTTACATATGTACATAAAAGTCCGAGAGAAGTGTGGAGTTGCACACCCAACCAAGCTCTTTGGGTAGTTAATATTCCTTATTTGTTAAGAAACGTTCTTCATGTCACATTACATATTTAACTTGAAGATATATTATATATTTCCACAACTTAATTAATTGTTCCCATTTTTACCCCATTCCACTTACTACGTTATCAAGAAAGTAAACTAGGAACAAGAGAGGAAGGCAGAAACCTTTTGGACTTTAATTTGGATATGCAAGGTGGGAGCCACGGAGGCATATGTTCAAAGTTCAAGTGGCAGGCCAATGATGGATGCCATTTATTTATTCATGAAAGAGACTCCAATCAATTCTGTAACGGGTCATTTCACTGTTTGTTAGTTATTACTAATGTATGAAGTAGTTATAATGAAATTTATACATTATTTTATGTACCTTCATATTTATTTATTTCTTTTAAAACACAATTCTCTTATTTCCCATCTCTGCCCTTCTTAATCATCCCACTTCCTTCCAACTGGGCCGGTGATTGATTTAAAAAAATATCAATGAAATGTAATTTTGAGAAAGATAAGAATTGTTCTACTTTTTTGTTAGACGCTTACTTCAAATTTTTTTTATTTGTTTATTTGCTATATTTGTCCAATTTCTTAAAAGAAATTTATGAAATTCCACCAATTAATTTTATAAAATATAAATCAAAAGAATGATACTTGTTTCATTTCTATATCATTTGTTTATGTTAATGGTGTCGACAAAACCAAAAGTGCTTGTGATGAAAATAAAGAGAACATCTCCGTATATATTTTTGGTAAACAATAATAAAACACATCAGAAGAGAATAATATAGAGTCCAAATTACCTTATTATACTATTTTGCTTAGTTAATAGTTTATTTATTTTTTTAAAATGTAAATACTTGAAGTTCTACCTGCAACGAATTGTAAAGAAACCTTATGGCTTATCGTGTAAAATTAGGTTTATACCATCAGTGCATATTAGTAAAACTCTTAATTATTTTTATTTTCTATTCTTCATAAAATAATACATAGATTCTCTCGTAACTTATACATATATTAGTTATGTGGATTTCTAAATTACTAAATAAACATTGTATTAGTTTTATACATGAATAACATACCTCCTAATCAGCTACCAAATTACATAGTATTACTTATGCCAAATTTAATACATGCATAACCGCATCCAAACCAACTACCAAACGACCCTTTATAAGTTCAAGAATTCGAATTTCAAGATTCATTGGCCCAATTATTTTCATGTATAGTATACTGAGATTGAGGTGAAGAATTTTGATCAGCTTCATGTGTAAATTGTTAATTGAATTTGTTTTAAGCATCCTACACAAAACTACATTTTTGAAACTTGAACTTGTAATCAGTGGCGGAGTCACATGGTACTCGAGGGGTTACTTTCAGTGAAAAATTATACTATTTTTATATGATAAAAATAATTTTTTTATGTATATATAAGATGTCGAACTCTGTTCAATTAGTTTGTATATCTACTTTTTAAAATTTTGAACCTACTTAAAGAAAATTTGAAATCTGTCACTTCTGATAGTCTGTTGCTCAGCTGTTAAGAGATGAATAATCTTTTTACCATTCACCATATTCTTCTGGGGTATCACTATTTAATTTGGGGGGGAAAACATTCATATACATTTTAAACCCCATAATTACATAAATGTGTCCACAAATATTATTTACAACCAAATGTCAATAATTTTTTAATAAAAGTATACAAGCATGGGGAAAGGCCAAAAATAAAAAGAAAAAAATGGAACAAAAAAAACTAAAAGGAAAAATTTCATAATTGAGCAAACATTTACTATTAAATAACATAATTTAACTACAGTTTTTAAAAATTACACATAGCAACTAACGTTTAATAGTTTTAGCTATAATATTTTGTGGGACCCACACACCTTTTTGTATAAGTCCCTTCATCTTACACCTTTATTTTCTCTTTCCTCCCATACAAAGTTCCTGATCTGCTTTCCATAAAAAAAATCTCTAATTTCTATCTCTCAATCAATCAACAGTTCATCATCTACACATACACATGTATTGATTTCAATTTTGTTTCCTAATATCCCTCCAAAAGTTTGTATCTTCGATTTCATATTTAATATTTGGCGATTTTTGATTTGAAAATTTTAGTTTTTGCCTTTGTTATACATTCACTTACCCTCCTTTTCACAGTCAATTTTATCAGTAGATAAGCACACATTATGATAGAAGAATCATCGTCTAAGATGATAACTAGATGTATACATTTGCATGATAATATTATGAATGATTTATCATCTTTTTCGTTGGGTATAACTCAGGAGGTCGAGGTCGAGGTCGAGGTCGAGGTCGAGGCCATTGCAGGGTCTTTTGCAAGAGTTAGGACCAGTGAAGAGGTGAGATCTAAGCACCAGAATGATCATATTCCTCAGTGAATCAGTTCAAGAAAGAAGAGGAGAGCAGATGAGATTGCTTCCAGGTGTGGCGAAACAAAAAAGAATGATGGGTGTGATTTTGACAACTCAGATGAAAAAGAAATTGAAGAAAATGAGTTTTTTTTTTAAAAAAATTTCAGAATATATCTCACACCACCTCACATTATACACATATGTTTATGTATAAGTAATTATTATACAATACATTCGTGTACAATATTGTATAAATTGAGTAATTATACAACACATACATATACAATTTTAATTCAATGAGTTATACACCTTTGTAGTTACAGTTAACTCTCTATACAATATAACATACTTGTTTGTTCATGATACATTTATGTGTATATATATAAATACATTATGTGTAATAGGTTGGGGGGGAGGTGAGAGGGTTGAAGACACAAAATACAACAAATATAATTTTTGTATAAAAAATTTTTTCTGTTCATTATTTTTTTGAACACATTTGTGTTATGTTAAATACAATTTGATATTTATTTATATTTTTATACAAAATATGTATATAGTTAGTAAAATATATATATTTTGCATGAGTATACAATACAAATATATCTAGCATAGATATATCAAGTAACTACACAAAAGTATAAAGTTATATTATCAGTTTCAGATTTAATTTTTTGGTACAAGTGTCATATTAGATAATAAAGTCTTACCACATTCATGTTCCATAAATCAAGCAACTGTTTCCTATTATGTAGCGAAATTACAGCAAATTAAATCAACAATTAATAATGTGTTTCTTATTTGTATAATATCTTTATGGATAGACAAGTTATACAAAAATAAAAATTAATGACCAATGTTATGAAATGTAATTTTAGAAACGGTAGCTTTTTTGGCCTATTATATTTCACTAGGTGGCTATTTATAAAATTTTTACAAACTAAACTAATGGGGATGTTTATTGTGTCTAGGGCTGTCAAAATGGGCTTGGGCCGATGGGCTTGGCCCATGAGGCCGGCCCAACCCAACCGTTGAACTAAATGGGGTTGGGCTAAATATTTTTAGCCCATTTATGAATGAGGCTTTTTAGCCCGTCCTAGTTTTGGCCGCCGGCCTCATAGGCTCAACCCGTGAGCCTCAAAGGCCAACCCGTGGCCCATGAATTTTAGAAATATTTATTATA
>JBCEWC010002065.1:0-36578 GCA_038996855.1 Solanum aculeatissimum
AAAATAGTAAATTAGTGAAAAATTAAAAAAAATTATGAATTCTAATTTTTCATATTAAATTCAATTAAAAAATAAAATAACTTAAAAATTTAAGCGGGGCGGATTTATGCGGGACAGGTCTATGCGGGGCAGGGTGGAGCGGGTTGAAAATGAAAAAAGTTACCATGCGGGGCGGGGCGGGGCGGGGCGGGGTGGGGCGATTTAAAAAAATTGCGGGTTAAGCTCAACTCGCCCCGCATCCGCCCCACACCCGCTCCATTGCCATCCCTATCTGGACACAAAAAAGTTTATATGCACAAAGAGTTGAAGAGATGATGTTCTCTATGGTTACATTGGATAGTCCAAAAGTTGTGACACCACTAAAATTTGAATGATACACTGCAAATACATAATGTTTCTAACAGCTTTGGCATTCTTCCTTTCTTTGTTACTTTTTGATTATTTTGTTTGGGTGCAAGTTGTTTGAACTGTGTCAACATTTTATGTGATTTGGTGGGGTTGTGTGTAGTTTGTAGAGTGAATACACTTTAATTTTGTACTTGATCATCTCTTTTACTAATACATCTACACAATTTGAATAAATATTTTTTTGTAATTTTTAATAATTTTCAGCATATATACTTCTTAAAATGTAAAAGATCTTCATAAATGATTCACATTCTTTTTTAATTCATAAAATTTATAGGTATAGTTTAAAACTAATATTAACAACATCTTATATTACTTTTTGCATGTCCTAGAAAATTTATAATGTGGACATAAATTCTCTCAAATTTCGAGAAAATTACATAAAATGGATCTAAATTTGAAATTATTTATTAAAAATAGATCCAATCCAAACTATTTATTCACTAACCATATTTTTTTTAATTTTGTGCATGACGTCAACATCACTATTATGTGATACTTCGTCGATCATAGTAGTATCATATAGAACTGGGTTTAATCTTTTGTGATACTCTACTAGTGTATTGATACTTTATCGGTATCATATAGGATTAAACTCTTTTTTTAAGAAATAAAAAAAAAATATTAAACTCACAATCTTATTTATTAAACTCTAAATTCTGGTGGTATTTATATACCCGGATGGTATCAAACAATTTCTTCTTTTTTGATACCATCAGAGTATATGGTATCAAACATTTTCACCGAAACACTTTATTTTTTTTCTTGATACCATTAAAGTATATTATGCTTTCATGACATCAAATGTACGAAAATAATTAAAAATAAAAGGTATTAAAATAAAATAAAAAAAGCAGCTCGTAAATATTTTTGTTTTTGAATTACAAATATTATTTTTCTCTTTATATTTATTTAGTGCAGTTTTATGAGTAGATGAAACTGCAATCTACTTGGCTTATAATAATATTTGAATGTTGGTCCATAATTATCTTGCATCTCATAGAGGGTACTGGATCAATCTAGACAGAACTGTCCTTTTTAGTTTATAAATAATTTAATTATATGATGTAGAGTAGTTGTTATTCACTGGTTTAGGAAAAGTAGTGTGTGAGCTTAATTATTATAGTAGACCTGATGAGTCAACAAGCAAAATCGATAAAGTGATTATTATTTTTTTGAGCTAAATTGATAGTCAAAATGAGACGAAGAAAGTAATTAATGTTTGGTAAAATTAGATCGTCTTTTGTATATGGACAAATTGGATTATTAGCTTTTGTTTTGTATCTCTCAGTATATTTAAATAGTTTGAATTTTGGATTAAATAAAAAAGATATATATATATAGAGAGAGAGAGAGAGTTCTCTAATTAAATTATCTGTCATTGGTCGTTATTTTTCTACCTTATTTTGTTATAAGTTGAAAAAATTTAAAATGATGAACAAGTTTTAAAAAGAAGAGAAAAATGAAAGAGCAAGAAAAAGTTGACGTCAAAGATATTTAAAGGCAAAAAGGTAGATGAAGGATGATTCTATATAAATTCAATAGTTGAGAGATATTTCAGGATTTTCTCTATTTTATTGAAAATGCAAGAAAATTACTAAGTATAAGTCAATTTTATTTTGATGATATTAGTAGCTTCTTTCTTCTCTAATTTTACTCTCATTGTTGGTGCTCCGGGATATTAGTTTCCATTTTGAAACTGATTACAATTGAATCACTTAATTGGTTAGAGTGTACATGTAATATTTGGATTAGGAGATTATCTTTCCTAAGCCCATAATGAAAGGAGAATAAACTAGGGCAAATTACACCCAGAGACACTAAACTTAAAAAAATTTAAAAAAAATAGCCCGCGTTGTATAGATATGTATAGTCGATGTATATTTGTGTATCATAATGTATATTTTGTGTATAGCTCATGTATAAGTAATATATATTGTATAGAAGTGTATACTTTTTATAACTTCTGACAAACTATATCGTATAGTCATGTATAGTTTCACTGATTTTGGGTTATTTTTTATGTAAATAAAACATGAGCTACTTTTTTTGTAAACATTTTAATTTTTTGTATATATATGTAATTTCCCCATTTTAATGGGTTAACGGACTAATTAACATCCCTTATGAGTGAATTGACCTAATAATAGCAAATTTCTTAATCAATTTCACATAAGCATGATCTTTATACAAAGAAATATACAAACAATGAGTAACTCATAAAACTAGACAATATCATAAAATTTATAGAATCAATCAATCAAAGCAAAATTAACACATCTTCCTTCGAAACAAACACAACACATATATGTATTATGTATTAAGAAGACACGTTACATAAGATTAAATTAAAATAACCAACATAGTTTAGTACACGATATAAATAATTTGACAAGAAGATTAGAAGTATATATCTCTTGAATATTCCTTTAGTTTTTAATATACGTGCGGCACTTATCTGTCTTTGGTATGATAAAAAATATTTTATGAAAAATAATAAGATCTACTATTTGGTTGCTAGAATTTTTTTTTCCAGGAAAACATATTCCATCAAAATGGAAAAGTGCACCAGTGTGTTTTGTATTAAAGTTTTTTTTTCTTTGGAAGTGGTTTTTTTTTACCTAGTTTCTATTGTTTAGTTAATAAATAAAAATATTATTTTAAAAGTATTTATATGAAATGTAGAAAAACACAATTTGGATAGGGGTGAGAAGGTGGGGTGGTTAGGAGTGGGGTTAGGGGTAAGGAGGAGATAATGATCTTGAAATATCACTTGCACATTTATTTATTTTTTTGCATTAATTGGGAAAATTATTTTTCTAATTCTGAAGAAACCTGTTTTAATAGAGAATTTAGTTTCCAAAAGACAAAAGTATTGAAAATACTCTTGAACTTGGCGTAAATTATTAGTTTTAACTCCGAACAATTGACTACCTTAAAAACACCTTTCTACTTGACTATCTAAACTTAAATATACCCTCGATTTGTCATATGACATAACAAGTAGTCTTAAACTTTTGTAGGAGTATGGATATATTTAAAAATGTAGAAAGAAGTGTTTAAAACACCCGTAAACTTGATGAGAATTTAGAGGTGTATTCACTCATGGTTCAAAATCAGAGATGTATTTAAATTAGTCAAGTAGAAGGATATTTTTGAGACTGATGACAGTTTGGGGACGAAACTAATAATTCACGCCAAGTTTAGGGGTGTTTTCAATACTTCTCTCTTTTCAAAAATAATTTGACCAACAAAATATGAAGAAATAAAAAAAAACATATTAAACACAACAATATACCCAATATAATCTCACAAATGGTTTATGAAGAGGGTGTCACAACCCAAGAGTAGGGCCTAGGTGCGACATGACGAATGAGAACTTAAGAGTCCCCAAACAACCCTCATAACATACTTAAGCACATCCTTGGTTGCGGAAATGTAGTTCAAACATCATTCATTCAAACTAAGGGGATTCATGACTTAGGACGCAAGCTATGAGAATAAGGGGCAAGGAGTGATATCATACAACTCATCAACACATAAACTAAGGGGAAGAGGGTCATGGGACACACTCTATGGGATTAGCGACTTAGGAAAGCCATCACGTGCCATCATCATCAAACAATATCATATAAGGTATTGGCACTAAAGGAAGTCTCCACAGATACATAAGCGTCATAAGAGTCAAACTCATCACATTATCCAACAATACCTCTAAACATGAGTGAAATGGGGGCCAAGACATATCCCGGGCTTACCCTCAAAATAAGTAGTAAAGATATCTATGTCTCAACATAACAAGCTAGATAGATAGTGGGTGTTGTCCTCGAACTAGAGGACTCACCACAACAAGAATCTTCACGAACCAAACTAGCCACGAGGTGGAGGATGAATAGAAGATCTGGTCCCTACATGGTTAGATCATGTAGGCAAAAGTATGCATTAGTACTTTGAATGTACTAAGTATGTGGAATGCAGTACAACAAGTAAATCATAAGCCATAATATACAAGATGCATAATCATATACAAGAGAAATATGCTCGATATGACAGGAATGGTAATTTCCTTTGTTAAATCATGCACGGAGGAAAGTCAAAATATCATAACCATGACACATACATATGTGGAAAATAGACCTTAACCGACACATAAGACCATGCGAGCTATTACATGGAATCTCGATGTTGCCTCTATACTAAAAAATGAGTAGTTTATTTGCCAAGGTAGACTATACCTCACCTTATGGGATCTTACCCATTTCAGAGAGTGTCATACATGAACCTTACGAGAATATACCCATTTTGGTGATTAAACATAACATGGAGCTAGTTGTGGATCCACTAGCCAATACATAAATCTTATGGTGGCACGTAGTCAAGGGACAATAGAAATCTACCGAAGTCCTCTCGGTGTTAAGTTTAGTCCCACAGAATACGTAAACATGAACATAGATATATCATGGATAAACTCATAAATCAAATACCATGACAAGAGTAGCTCATTAAAACTATAACCATCATAACAAGGGCTTCATAATTTTCCTAATATAAAGATTTCCATGGAATCATAACATTGCTAGCCCTCAACATTCATAATAATCATAAACTTGCATATTATAAGGTAGAACCTTTCATCAAACTCCATCATATAACTTTGGTTCAAAACAAGGTGGGTTCGTGCATGGAGACTTAAAAATCATGAAATGGAAGAGTAACATGAATAAACAAGATAAACCATAACCACTTGGGAGCATTCTAACAACCCATTACAGGAAAGAGGAAAAGCTTTGTTAGGGCACCATCAAACCCAAATTTAAATTATAAATTTCTCATGGATTTTCATTGCATAATAGTGTACAAAGGTAGAGTTTCATAGAATACTTCATAATATTATCATATGAAAAGAGTTCATGTAATTTCATAAATCATTCATGACTTGTAAATATATGGAAAAGAGGAATGATAGAGTGATAACATTCAAACATACTTCCTTATGGAAATATGGACGATCGTTAGCAGTCTATTTACCCAACTTAGAGTCGAGATCGATCCCACAGGGAATAGGTTGAAACAAGTCTACTAGTTATTCTATTTTAGTCATTGATTCTACTTTCAGAAAACAAACAAATATGGGAAGGTAAATAAGAGAGTTGTAAACTAAAATCCTAAGTATGATTATGAACGTGAGCTAAATGAACTAAGTCTTAGACAATTCAACAAAGGACTAGGGTTACGGTCCCCATAATGTATAACTCGACAAGCATTTACCGTGCGTTATATTTATTCATTGCGTGCATGTAAAACCCAACAAGCTAGATAATATCTAGTTCACCTCTCGATCCTTCCTTGACATCTTTCATTCGTCACCTCTCGAACTTGGAATGCATGCATATTAACCCCTTGCTCATTGGTCTCGGATTTACTAAATCCTCTCGAGATCAAGTATTTTAGATAAAAGCTAATCTCCAAGCCTAAGTATACAGTCCCTCTCGGGCTCAAGTGACTTAACTCTAGGTCGATTGCTTTTATCTACCGTTATAATTTTCTTTTTCTAATTATTTATTTTCTCTCGGACAACTAACAAATACAGGTGAGTTCTTAATGCATCGACTCATCAAGAATAATTTTTAAACAAAGGAAATGATATTACAAGTAATATAAGTTCTAAATAACACCCTATGTTTGCTTACTTTGTTATAATGTCATGGTTCCCACAACCCTACTTGTAGGTTTAATTTATTGAACTTGTAAGAATTAAAGTGAAAATCATGATATAATTCATGTTTAAATTACTTATAAGGGAGAGAAAATAAACTCTTGAATCACAAGAGGAAACGAGAAGCAAAAGCTTGATTTAAACTTCAAAAGATAAAGAAAACACACAACTAAAAGTTGTGCTTTATGCCTTAGTTGCGGGAACATTTGGACATTGCTCATCACCCTATTGCAAGTGCGTACAACTCATCTAAACGACCATAATCCAGGTACAAGTCCATACATGATATATTCCATGAATTCTACTCCAAGGTTTCTTGATTGCTTCGACAATGGCTTCATGTTTGTACATAGCATCCTTTTTTATCCCTTATCAATGTTTCTAGCCTATGCTCCTGTCCAACCTTTAAATACATGAATCCAGCCTTGTGCAATGCACAATCCAATCAACAATTTCTCAAATCACCACACACTTCTAGAATGTTTCATCTGTTTAGTCCAATGCATACTATTTTTACTTATGTCCAACACCTACTACCTTGCTCATGATCAGCCTACAAATGCACTATTCTAGTCACGTTCTCCATGATTTCAATCTATTCACCATTCAAGACTCTTCAATTCTGATTCATTTTGTATCATTAGCCTTCATATGATTGTTCAATCTTTACATTGTTATTATTAAGGCTCATTATGGCATGTTGGAGTAGCTCATGAGTGAAATTATTTCAGTTCCTTGTCTAGATCAACACAAAATAGTCTGTCATCCGTTATACCATGAGATTATAATTTTCCTTGTTGTCTCATATTTAAATGCCCAGTACACTTCTCCCACGCTGCAATCCATCCCAAGTGCATTGATTTTAGTTCTGTTCTATGTGAATTCAATCAACTTTCGATCAAACAACTATATAGCTCACACATACTTCATCCGTTTGGCCTTCACAAATATGTCCAATTTTTAAATTATTGTTTCTAGGTACCATTATGGCATGTGCGAACTATTTATGTCCAGCTCCTTTCAAGATCTATCAAAGTCACAAGAAAATCAACTCATTTTCCGATAAATCATTGGAATCTTTGTTTTCTTGGAAATGAACATAAAATGCACATCGAACTTTAAAAATGTACTTAAGAACTCAAGATAATCCTATGTTTTGAGCATCATAAAAGACATATTTTCATAACTCATCAAACACCCTCAACTTAGAATCATTGTTTGTCCTCAAGCAATAATGAAAAATAAACTAAGCGACATGCAAATACAAGTATCCATCAGAAATCATACAATAACTCCTCAATGATCAAACATATACCCAAAATGTGTGTTAGCAATGTACTCACACCCCAACCAACTTACAAAGACCAAGTTAAGCATTATATTATACATAATTTCCCAAGTAGGCTCAAGAACAAGGATGAACTAGTTAAATCAGCAACCAAATAATACAAGGATAGTGCCCTCACTATGATGAAGTCTCACACTCAGTATATAAATGCAAAATAGAGAATGGAATGTCGACACTCGCCCTCACAAAAGACATCCAATCAATACATATGTACAAACCATAATCGTGCCTTTACTTTAACCACCTTGACTCTCTAATGACTTTTTAGGATCACATTTAGGACTTTTGCAGCTTGTAAGATCGGCTCGAGCTAAGGTAGGATATATTTAGGATTTAAGTGACTGTTTACCCCTTCAAGATACTACTTTGGCTTAGCCCTATAACTTCAGCCTCCAAACTCTTTTTGTTCCTATTTTTTCACTTTCTTTCCTATTGGGAGTGTTATCCATTTTTATTCATTCATTTTCTTTCTTTTCTTTGCTCACTCTTTTTTTACTCACGACCACACCCCAATCGTTTCTTTTTCTCTCATCACTTGACTCTTTTCATACCTTAACGTTTCTGCATTTTTTTGTTTACAATAGCCACCCTCAACTTAGAGTTTTACTTGAGTTGAGGTGCACAATCTTAACTTAGGCTTTTGGCCTGCGTTGAGGTTCATAATGTCCTTGGAGAGACCAAGGCCAAAGTAAATATTTAGGCTCATCTTTTGGTTCAAATGGAATAATTTCATTTGGTTAGTTCAAATTTAGGCTAAGCAACTTATTACCAAAAATGGTCTAAGATCCTGTCCAAATCCAATCATTCTTTTGTTTTAATAGGACTAACCGGGGCAAGTTCTAGCTGACAAGTGCACTAAATTGAATTTAAACAAATAAGCTCACTACACCTGACACATCTCCTACATTATTCAGTACTAACCAAATAAGTCATGCTTCATTCATCAAGATATCACCTAGATCATGTATACAATGTTTTACAAGGATCAATACAAGTTAGTCAAGATGGGATGCATGCACATACAAGCTTTTTTGGAAAATTTTTTTCAAATTGGGGTATTTTTCACAAAAGTCATGGGTTACTATAGACTCCTACAAACACTTCTATTTACATAGACAAAACAACCTAAACATGCTAGTTCTACTAGATAGTACACCTTCAGAGAAAAGAAACATAGTAAGAAAAACTCCTCAGGGTTCAGGATGACCCACTCCCTACCAAAGTTATATGCATCATCCCCAATGCATGTCAAACTAGAGTATAAAATAAGGGAAGTGATCATACCTGCGATGTCACAGACATCAGTAGTATTGTACTTAATTTCTCATACTTCATCAAGTATTCTCATAAGTTTCCTCCTATGCATCACTTGATTTATTATTGCGACACGACATACCCAAAGCCTCACTCACTTTTCAATCTGAGGATTTTAAACAGTGTCACTGAGTAGTGCACCATTCTTCCTCTGTTTCACTGCTGCTGAAAGCTGGCCCATTTGTTGTTCTAATTGTTTGATTGAGGTTGATTATGACTCAACCACCCGAATCATTCTCGACACATCACTCCTTAGCTCTTTGACTTCAACTTTAGTTGAATCAACCTTTTGGAGCACTTTTGTTATCATCTCTTCCAACCTAGAGTTTCTTGACCCTGTTCTGGACCTATCTCTATTTTTGAGATGTACATATGCACCATTTTGACTAGTTTTATAACTATCTCTCTACTGCCAATTTCCTTGATCACAGTTGTCTGCTTTATTGTAGTATCCATCTGGTTGATAGTTTTGACCTTGGTTCTCGGAGTTGTAAGTATGGAAACCCACCTGATTGTCCATGAACTTGGCATCTTCATGAAGGTCAAACACACGGTCATCATACAAATTTGCACTCTCTACAACTTTGACCTTTTCAAGGCCTCTAAACAACAAATGTTTGGTTAGTAAGTCTATCTAGGTCTTGATATAAGCCATGTCTTGGTCTCGCTCCTCTTCTTATGCTTTTGCTTTGCTGATATCTCAAAGATGAACCCAGTGTTGTTTGAATCTCTTATGTACCATGCCTGATTATTCTTTTAGATTTGATCTAAAATGGTTGCGACATCTTGGAACATCCTAGCCATGAACGATCCTCTACAGGCTGCATCAACAACAAGATTAGTAACAAAGTTGAAAGATCTATAAAATACGTCTTTCAGGTGTTCATCTGTGAGGTTATGATTTCGGTATTGCTTTAATTTCTATCTAAACCTCTCTGAAGTCTCATGTAGGACCTCTGACGATTTTTGCTTATAAGCACTGATTTTGTCTTTGATTTGCATCTTTCAAGATGGTGGAAAGAACATCTTTGAAAATGCTTCTTTTAACTCCCTCCAGCATGTGATATCGTCATATGGAAACTCATTGAGCTACTTTATTGCCTCCTAAATAAAGACAATGGAAACAAGCGTAGACGGATGGTTGCTTGATTCACCCCAAGAATCTCTGATGACTTGCATGTGGCAATGAAGTTTGTCAAGTACTGGCTTACATCCTCACTAGCTGCTCTACTAAATAGACCTTTCAAGTTCAATATTTGCATCATAGTTCTTGTGATCATGAACTTCACACCGTGAGGAAGTGGGGAAAGTACTATGGCACCAGTAGCACCGCACCATCCATATCATCATCCTCATATACTAAATTTACAGGTCTATGACCTTGTCCTTGTAGTGCAGGTTGATGTGGTGATGGAGGTACGACTTTTTGATTTAATAAATTCCCGTCATCATTATCCTGAGGTGGATTATCACCCAACTCTCTTACTCTTTGTGCCTCACAATCCTTTGCACTCATCCTCCTAATAGATTTTTACAGCTCATAGGGAATTAATGTTGCACCCTTACTCTGGGTGGTTGGGATACAATATTTGATTCCTACATAAAAACAAGCAAACACAAAAAGTAAAAATTAGTAAATAGACTACAACTGAAAATAGAAAACTAGTAAATTATTTCAAAGTAGTATTTCCCAGAAACAACACCATTTTTGACAACGTTCAAACATACTTTCTTATGGAAATATAAACAATCGTTAGCAGTTATTTACCCAACTTTGAGTCGAGGTCAATCCCACATGTAATAGGTTTAAATAAGTCTACTATTTATTCTATTTTAGTAGTTGGTTCTACTTCCAGAAAATAAACAAATAAGGGAAGGTAAATATGGGGATTTTAAACTAAAATCCTTACTACAATTATGAAAGCAAGCTAAATGAAATAAGACTTAGACAATTCACCAAAAGACTAGAACAGCGTTCCCCATAACGTATAACTAGACAAATATTTAACATGGGTGATCATTATTTATTGCGTGCATGTAAAACCCAGCAAGTTAGGTAATATCTAGTTCACCTTTGTGTCCTTCCTAGACATCTTTCATTTGTCACATGTCGGTCTTAGAATGTGTGCATATTAACCTCTTGCTCATTGATCTCATATTTACTATCCCCTCTCGAGCTCAAGTATATTAGATACAAGTTAATTCCCAAGCCTAAGTATACCATTCCCTTTCGGGCTCAAGTGATTCAACCTTAGGTCGATTGCTTCTATCTACCGTTATAATTTTCTTTTACCAATTATTAATTTTCTCTCGAGCAACTAATGAATACTGGTGAGTTCTTAATATGTCAACTCATCAAGAAAGATTTTAGACAAAGGAAATTATAATACAAACAATTAAAGTCCCAAATAACACCCTACGTTTTCTTGCTTTGTAACAATATCATGGTTCCCACAACCCTAGTTGTGGATCTAATTTATCAAACTTGTAAGAATTAAAATAAAAATCATGATATAATTCATGTCTAAATTACTTACAAGGGAAAGAAAATAAACTCTTGGATAACAAGAGGAAACGAGAAGCAAAAGCTTGATTTAAACTTCAAATGATAAAGAAAAAACACAACTAAAAGTTGTGCTTAAATTACTGTCCAGGCGCATGTTTGGATGAAAAGATCACTAGAAATTTTATGTATTTTGCTACGTTTCCAACAACCTCCAAACGTGGCAACAATAAAAATCTGAAAATAAAATAAAATCAGCTTATATAGTACCTAAACCTAGCCTAAAACAAGTAGGAAAAGGAATCCTAATTTGAGTAGGAAACTTAAATTTTCTGGACGTTGGACACTTTCACGGTACTGACCAAGGTCCGTGGTCAGTTTCATTCTCCATAAAATCCTCGTGGTATCCTTCTTGGACTGGAAACTGTCAAAAATTGGCTCCTCTTCACAGGGATTTTTCATGAACCGTGAAGATTTCTATGATCCATTAAAAAGGGTCGTCGTGCTTTCCTTGATGGTACGTTATCCAGGATAACTTTGGTGTGCCTCTTCACGAGGCTCTTCATGTCTCGTCAAAAACACCACTAGTCATGGTATGGCTGGTGGGTACCTTTGTTTTAGTTCTTGGGACCCTCTCCTAGTCGACTCCTTTCATGGATGGACTTGCGCACCACGAGTCGTGAAAGACCTCGTGGTGAACTTCCATGGCAAGTTTTGTTTTAGCTTGTTGTGCCTTAGTTACTGGAATATTTGTACATTGATCATCACCATATTGCACCTACGTATAACTCATCTAAATGACCATAATCCATGTGGAGGTCCATACATGATATCTTCCATGAATTCTACTTTAAGGATTCTTGATTGCTTCCACAATGACTTCATATTTATACATAGCATCCTTGTCTTATCCCTGTTCAAAGTTTTTGGCTTATGCTCCTGTCCATCCTTTAAATACACGAATCCAGCCTTGTACAATGCACAATCTAATCAACAGTTCCTCACTCAAATGAGCATACGCTTCTGGAATATTTAATTCATTTAGCCCAATGCATACTATTTTTGCTTCTGTCCAGCACCTACTACCTTGGCTCATGATCAACCTCTAAATGCACTGATTCCAGTCTTGTTCTCCATGATTTTAATCCATTCACCATTCAAATGACTCTTCAGTTATGCTTTATTTTGTATCATTAGCCTTGACACGATTGTTCGACCTTTACATTGTTGTTATTAAGGCTCATTATGACATGTTGGAGTAGTTCATGAATGAAATTATTTATGTTCCTTGTCCAGATCAACAAGAAAAAGTTTTTCATCCATTATACCATGATATTATGATTTTCATTTTTCTCTCACATTTAAATGCCCAGTACACTTCTCCCACACTACAATCCAGCCCCAAGTGCATTGATTTTAGTTCAGTCCTAAGCGAATTCAATCAATTTTTTATCAAACAACTATATAGCTCACACGTACTTCATCCATTTAGCCTTCACAAGCTTGTCCAATCTTCAAATTGTTCTTTCTAAGTACCACTATGGCGTGTGCAAACTTTTCATGGCCAGCTCCTTTAAAGATCTATCAAAGTCACAAGTAAATCAACCCATCGTCTGATAAATCATTGGAATCTTCATTTTCTTGAAAACGAACATAAAACGCATATCAAACTTACAAAACGTGCTTAAGAACTCACAATAATCCTATGCTTTTTGTGTTATAAAAGGCATATTTTCATGACTCATCATTGAGCTTTGTAGAGGAAAGGCTTCACAAATACAAATCCACATACCTTGGTGTCATTTGGAGATGGAAATCTTGTTAGAAAATGAAGAAAATCATAAACCCTAGCTTGCACTCTTTCTTGAATGACTTGGGTGAACTTGAGAGTGCTTTAGACATAGGTAATTTGGGAATTAATGGGAATAAAGTGGGTTAGGGCAGTTCAAGGCTTAAAAGGGCTTATTTTGGAGCTTAAATAATATATCATAGGTATAAGATATTAGGAATTGTCAAAAATACCCCATTTAAAAGACTACCAGACCAGACCACGAGACCACGATTACGGGTCATGACCTAGTCCACGGGCCATGGACCGGGGGTCTCGTCCTATTAGTTTTTGACCCTTCTAAAGCCTCCTCTAGAACTCTATTCACGAGCCCATGCATGGGCTGTAGAACAAACAATGAGCCATCTGTTACTTATGCCTTGAACTCCAAAAGCCTTGTTTTCCATCATCTTAGGACACCATTCCATGAGCACAAGTTATGGCTCATGGAGTAAACTACGACTCGTGAATTCCTTTTGTACCGTAAGGGTCCCCAACTTGGGCTTACTAGAATTGGAACCCTTGTGCCCATGAAACCTAAGCACGACCGGTATTTCCTTATATGGGCCATCTACCCCACTCGTGAACTCTACTTACACGTGGTAAAATTTCCAAACTTCCATTTCACCTGCTCTTTCCTACAACATTTGGGGCCTTACAATATCTCCTCCTTGGGAACATTCATCCCCGAATATGCCAAACGCAAGTTCTACGAATGAGACACATGCATCATATGTAAAATACAACATATACATCATGAAAATTTTCAAACCATGCTTAAAATTCCATTTATAATGTAGCCTCATAAGCACATAAATATGAATAGATGACATGAAAAATGTCATGCAAGAAAGTAGAGGCTTTCAAGTAAGTAAAACTCAATACCTTAATCTTGATAGAATGGAAGCAATAGGGGTATCATTTTTTCATATCCATTTTCACTTCCCATGTGGCACTTTTGACTTGTTCATTTCTCCAAAGGGCTTTAACGAATGCCACATCCTTATTTCTCAACCGCTTGACTTTTGATGTGCTGCCAAAATGCAATATTTTTATGCTTAAAACTTAGAATTTTGGTGTGTTCTCAAAGCGATGTTAGTAGATTTGATGTGCTTTTTTGTTTGTTTTGTAGGATTTTAGTGTTGGCATGGTTTTTGGGAAAAGTGTGCTAAAGCAGCAATTTATGATGATCCATAGAACCCTTTACGAGTCGTGGACAAGTTCATGAGCCGTAAATGGAGTTTCATAGTAAATTCTAGTGAAGGGTGATTGCTAAACATGATTCTACGACATGTACAGACAAGTCGTGAAATAATCTACGAGTCATAGGAATGGTGTCGTGCACTGAGGATTAGAAAGTGGAGGTTTGCTGAAAAATGAACAGACAAAACCCTTCAGGGACATAGAAGCTTTTATGGCCCATAGAGGTGTCTCATAGAAAGATCTCCAGAGTTGAAGAAGACCATCCACGAAACCCCGATTATGGGCCGTGGAATATTATATGGCCTGCAGATGTTGCCCATGGAATGTGTTGACACAATTTTACTGATTCATTTTGGATTTGTATTTCAGACACTATAAATAGGTTTGTAGTTTATTTTTTTCAACAAGTTTTGAGAGTTAGCAGAGAGTTCGTGTGTTAGAGATATTTTGGGTATCTTAGTCATAGAAAAACATTATCTTTCATTCTTGATTCAAGATTGCAATTTGAATTGAAGAGTTGGGTTTCTTGTTTATTAATTCTAATATGTAAGTGCTAAATTATGTTATTCTACTTCATAATTCGTGCATCTACACTAAGTGTGCGTAGTTAATTCCACAACTAGGGTTCTGGGAACCATGACGAACTAACGAGGTAAAATTGGATATCTTATAACTCTTGGAAGGTGTGTAAGAATGTATTAGTTATTTCTCTTCACTTTAACTGATTTTTAATGGAAGGCCTACATTAGAATTTGCCTAGTGTTACTTGTTGGATCAAGGAGGTAATGAATAGAAAAATAGATAATTAACAAGATTCGATTGAGTTGTCCTCGTCTAATCAACCAAACTGGATCAAGGGGATGTTATACTGGGATTAAAAGGTAAGGTTTAGTAATGTCACATCACAGAGATAAATCAAGTTTTGTGATGAAATTTACCTATACGTTGGGTCAAAGGTTTAGGTATACTTAACTTACTGTCCTACAGCTACACACCAGAAAAGATTGCAAGTATCCGATAGTACTGAGTTAGGGAATCTTGGGGAACACATCATCCTAGTTAGCTCTTCTACTGGTTACATATCACTTGCATTAGTTTACTTTGTTTAATTTTTAGTTTGCAAAACCCCCCTTTTCCTTCTTTCTTGTGAGATAAATAGGTTAATTATCCCACTTTATAATTGAACTATTCTGGAGTTTACCATATTCTCTATGGGATCAATACTAACCTTGGTTAGGTTAAACACTTGACATCGACTGCTTTACCTTAAAAAGCGGTGTGTCCTGAGTGACATCAATCATTTTGGTGACGTTGTCGGGGAATACAACTAGACTTATTTAGTTCAAGTAATTTGGGAATTAGCCCTTATCTCTATCATGTTATGTTGTTTTGTTGTCTTTGAGTAATTTCATGGACTAAGTATAGCCAAGGATGGTTCAGACCTGGACCATGCTGAGGATGATGAGAAACTAGAAGTGTCGATTGAAGAGAGACTAGGTGTTCACTCTTTGGAGGCAGTACTGATGAATTTTTAAAGTGATGGTATTCTAGACTATGAAGAGACAATTTAAGCAAGGGAAATTGATAAATTTTGAGTAATCAAGTGGGCCAAGTCGTGCCACGACAATAAATCAGACGCTACTTGGGAGGTAACCCAAGAGAGAGGCACTAAAGTGCCCAAGTATGTTTCTTTTGACCCCTGCTCTTTATTTTGGTAGTCTGTGTTCATTAGGGACAATGCACATCTTTTTCGATTGTGTGTGAGTAGTTATAGGCCTCAGTGAAGTTTAAGTAACCTTGTCCTATAACTATCCCAATTTTTTATTCCAAAGGATTTTCTTACCTGTGTTCTTTTTCCCTGCAGATATTTACTTTCTATTGAACTGACATGTTTATGATGTGTAGGTAGTATTAGTAGCATATAGTACAAATGTCTACGACATATATATGTGTTTTGTTAAAATTATACCCACCAAATATTTTGTTAGTTAGTCTTGATAGCAACCATGCATGTTTGAATGTTTGACAAGTGTTGGCTTTGATGAGTTAGGGTGCATTTTGATTAAAAAACATGATCTGAGAGTCTATATTAACAACATGATCAGTGTCAGGTGTGTGAAAGCTTAATTGCATGATTCATATATTGTATTTCAATTCCGAACTTGCCCTGTTACTCTGACTTAGACCATAGATGAGTTAGTTAGGAAAGGATATTATACCATTATTCTTTATTAGACCACTTAGCCTAAATGACCAACCAAATATGTAATGTATCCCTTGATCCTAATGTTTGAGCCATGCATAGACCTCTTTTTTTTTTAATCACCTAAAGAACCAAACCTTAATGAATGATAAACCTTAAAATTGGCCCTGGTCCTTACTTGAACATTGTGCACCTTGACTGAGTCAAAGAGCCTAAGTTGAGGGTGACTACCCACAATGGCCCTGGTTCAAAGGATGGATATTATGCATCTCAGCTTAGGCCAAAAGCCTAAGTTGAGTGTGGCTGGTGTAAGGAGAAGTCATGAAAATAAGGAGAAAACTAAAGATACAGAAAGATAAGAAAAATGTTTAACAGGGTGCAAGAAAAATAAAGAATTGTCCAAATGTTGTGCTAAAAAAGAATGTGAAAATATAAGGAAATGAGCTAAAAATGAGAATAAAGCACCCAAAAAAGGTTTAGAATGGGGGTAAAAGGGAGAATGTGATGAAAGTGATAGGTTGCTAGGGAGAAAGTGTAGAAAAATGCAGTTTCAAGGAGGGCCTTTAGTTACTATGTCTCAGAACATCACTCCAGAGCCCTCTGAGCCTACGTTACAAGCCTAGAAAGTCCTAATATGATCCTATTCTGATTAGTCAAAAGTCATAGTATTGAGTATATGGGCAAGCATATAGTATTGATCACAATATTTGAATATCTTTTGTGAGGGTGAGTGGTTTGATGCAATCCTAAAGATAGAATATAAAAATATCACTCTGAGAGTAAGATGGGACTTCTTTCTGTAGGGGCACTTGCATTGCATTGTTAGCATTAGACTAATTTAGAAAATATTGCATATAATTATCCACCTTGCTTGTCAGAAACACATTGTTGAGTATGTTAATCTGCATTGGTTTGTTTAATAGTTATCTATGTGGTTTTGGATGGTGTGGGTATCTGTACTTGAGTTTGATTGGATGTTTGCCATTAGACTGAGATTTGTGTGTTCTTGTACTGCTTATGTAGATTGAGTCCATTGCTTGAGGACAAAAAATAATTTTAAGTTGAGGGTGTTGATGTGCTACCAAAATGTAACACTTTTGATGCTTAAAACTTGGAATTTTATGTGTTCTCAAAGCGATGTTAGTAGATTTGATGTATTTTTGTGTTTGTTTTATAATTTTAGTGTTGGCATAGTTTTTGGGTAAAGTGTGCTGAAGCAGCAGTTTATGATGATCCACGGAACCCTTTACAAGTTGTGAAAAAGTTCACGAGCCGTAGATGAGGGTTCTTAGTCAATTCTAGTGAAGGGTGATTGATGAATATGATTTTACGATGTATGCAGACGAGTCGTGAAACAATCTATGAGTTGTAGAAATGGTGTCGTGCCCTGAGGATCAGAAAGTGAAGGTTTGTTGAAAAGTGAACAGACGAAACCCTTCATGGTCCGTAGAAGCTTTTACGGCCTGTAGAGGTGTCTCATAGAAAGAGCTCTAGAGTTGAATAAGAACATCCACGAAATCCCAATTATGGGACGTGGAACATTATTCGGCCCGTTGATGCTGCCCTTGGATTGTGTTGACATAGTTTTGCTCATTCATTTTGGATTTGTATTTTAGACACTATAAATAGGGTTTTAGGTTATGTTTTGATATGTTTCCAGAGTGTTAGCAACAAGTTCGTGTGTTAGAGATATTTTGGGTATTTTAGTCATAGAAAAACATTATCTTTCATTCTTGATTCAAGATTGCAATTTGAATTGAAGAGTTGGGTTTCTTGATCATAAATTATTATGTGTAAGTGCTAAATTATGTTATTCTACTTCATAATTCCTGCATCTACACTAAGTATGTGTAGCTAAATCCACAACTAGGGTTGTAGAAACCATGACGAACTAACAAGGTAAAATCGGATATCTTGTAACTCTTGGAAAGTGTGTAAGAATATATTAGTTATTCCTCTTCACTTTAACTGATTTTTAATGGAAGGCCTACGTTATAACTCGCCTAGTGTTACTTTTCGGATCAAGGAGGTAATGAATAGGAAAAGAGGATAATTAACAGGATTCGATTGAGTTGTTCTATTCTAGTCAACCAAACTGGATCAAGGAAACATTTTACTGGGATTAAAAGGTAAGGTTTAGGTAAACTTAACTTACCATCCTACATCTACACACCAAAAAAGATTGCAAGTATCCGATAGAACAGAGTTAGGGAATCTTGAGGAACACATCACCCTAGTTAGATCTTCTACTGGTTACATATCCCTTGCATTTGTTTAGTTTGTTTAATTTTTAGTTTGTAAAAACCCCCATTTTCCTTCTTTCTTGGGAAATAAATTGGTTAATCATTCAACTTTATAATTGAACTATTTTGGAGTCTACCATATTCCCTGTGAAATCGATCCTAACCTTGGTTTGGTTAAATACTTGACATCGACTTCTTTACCTCAGAAGGAGGTGTGGCCTTAGTGATATCAATTTTCCTATCCAAGATTCTCACTGGGACTTCTTCATAGGTCAAATTCTCTTCAGCATTTGTCTCTTCTAAGGGCACAATGGAAATAGGGTCTCCAACACACTTCCTTAACATGGAAACCTGGAAGACCAAATGAACCTTACTCATCCCCATGGGCAATTCAAACTCATATGCAACTTTAGCAACCCGTATAATGATTCGGTAAGGCCCTACATACTTGGGGCTTAACTTTCCTTTCTTGCTAAAACAAACCATGTCCTTCATTGACAAAACTTTCAAGTATACGCAATCATCAATTTCAAATTCAAGGACTCTCTTCCTAATATTGGCGTAAGACTTTTGCTAACTTTGGGCCATGTTCAATCTTTCTCTTATTACTCTTACCTTCTCCAAAGCTTCCATAACCAACTCTGGACCTATCAAATCCACTTCCCCCACTTCAAACTACCCTACCAGGGATCTACTCCGCCTCCTATATAAGGCTTCAAATGGTGCCATTCTGATGCTAGAATGATAGCTATTACTATAAGTGAACTTAATGAGTGAAAGATACTTATCCCAACTACCTTTGAATTCCAACGCACAAGCCCTAGGCATATCTTAAAGGGTTTGAATGGTCCTTTTGGCTTGACCATCCATTTGTGGGTGAAATGTCATGCTAAGATTGAATTTAGTACCAAGGCCTCTTTGGAAGGATTTCCAAAATGAGAAGTAAATTGGGTAACAAGGTCTGAAATAATAGACAATGGAACTTCATGCAATCTTACCAACTCACGGATGTACAATTTAGCATAATCCTCGGCACCATAGGTTGTTTTAACCAGTAGAAAATGAGCTCATTTTTTCATCCTATCAATAAAAACCCATACGGAGTAAAAATATTTCTTAGTTCTTGGCAAACCAACCACAAATTCCATGTTGACTTTTGACTTGTTCAAAATTATGACATTCGGCTATAAACCTTGTAATGTCTCTTTTTATACCGCTCCACCGATACATCTCTCCTAAATCTCTATACATTTTGGTAGAACTGGGATGAATGGAATAGGATAAATTATGGGATTCCTTCAAAATCAAGTCCCTTAACCCATCAACATTTGACACTCACAACCTACCTTGGTATATAAGAACACTATCTCCCCTTTGGGAGAAAACCTCTTTCTTTCCCTCTCTTACTAATGCCTTCAATTCAACCAATGAGGGATCGACGTCTTGCTTGGATTTGACCTCTTTAACTAAGGAAGATTTTGAACCATCAAGGACCGTCATACCTCCATCTTCGGCTTCATCCAACCTAACTCCTAACCTATCCAATCTATGGACATCTTTGGCCAACTTCTTCTTTCCATCACTGATGTGAACCACACTTTTCATGGATACCTTACTTAGAGCGTCGACTACAACATTTGTCTTGCCCAGATGATAATGCACGCTCATGTCATAATCTTTGAGGAGTTCTAACCACCTTTATTTGCCTAAAACTGAGATCTCGTTGGGTGAACACGTATTGAAGATTCTTGTGATCTGTAAAAACATCTACATGGATCCCATACTAATAATGATGCCATATCTTCAAAGAAAATACCACGACCACCAACTTGAGGTCTGAGAAGGATAATTGTGCTCATGCACTTCTAGTTGCCTAGAAGCATAGCCAATGATGTTGCTACCTTTCATCAATACACACCCCAATCCGACTCTTGAAGCATCAAAATAAACAACAAACCCTTCTGGTAGAATCAAAATGGGAGCGGAGGTAAGCTTATCTTTCAAGGTTTGGAAGCTCTTCTCAAATTCGTTGGTCCATATGTATTTTGCCTTCCTTTGTATCAACTTTGACAAAAGGGAAGAAATTGAATAAAAACCCTTAGAAAATCTTTGGTAGTACCCTGTTAAGCCCAAGAAACTCCTAATATCCATTGGAGTCAAGGGCCTAGGCCAATTACTCACCACTTTCATCTTCTTTGGTTCCACTTTGATCCCTTCACCCGACACCACATGTCCCAGGAATACAACTTCCTTCAACAAAAATTCACATTTGTCGAACTTTGCAAATAACCTTTCCTCCCTCAAGGTTTGCAATACCACTCTCGAATGCCTCTTGTGTTCTTCTTCAATCTAGGAATAAATCAAGATGTCATTAATAAATACTATAACAAACATATCATGGTAGGGTTTAAAGACCCTATTCATGAGATCCATAAATATTGTTAGAGTATTAGTTAGGCCCAAATACATCATCACAAATTCAAAATGCACATATCTTGTCCAAAAAGTCATTTTGAGAATATCATACTCCCTCACCCTCAATCAATGGTATCCGGATCAAATGATCTTTGAGAAGTGACTAGCCCCTTGCAATTGATCAAACAAGTCATCTATCTGGGGTAGGGGATACTTGTTCTTTATGGTGACTTTGTTAAGTTGTCAGTAGTCAATGCATATTCTAAGCGAGCCATCATTTTTCCTCATAAACAACACTGGCGCACCCGAAGGTGACTTGCTAGGTTTAATAAAACATTTCTCCAGTAAGTCCTTCCATTGATCCTTTAACTTTTAAATTCTACTATGGCCACACGATAGGAAGGAATAGAGATAGGTTAGGTATCTAGGAGGATATCTATATCAAAATCTATTTCTCTCTAAAGAGGAACATCGGGGAGTTCATCAGGAAAGACATCAAGAAACTCTTTTACCACCGAAACTGACTCAATAGGAGGAACTTTAGACTAGAAATACCTAACCCTTACAAGATGATAAATTCAACCCTTAGAAATCAATTTTTAAGCCTTAAGACAAGACATAAAACTTACCCTTAACCACTGTATCATAATCTTTCCACTCAAGGACAAGTTCATTAAAAATAGAACTTAACCTTGCGGGTTCTACTATCAACAGAAGCATGATATGCATGTAACTAGTCCATCCTAAGAATAATGTCAAACATACCATGTCAAGTTCAATAAAATCACAAGGCAAGGCTTTATGCAAAATGGACACGGGGCAATCCTTATAGACTCTTCTAGCAACAATAGACTCACCAACGAGGGTAGACACGACAAAGGGCTCACATAACATTTAGGGGAAAATGTCAAACCTACTAGTAATGAATGGGGGAATGAAAGACAAAGTGACACCTAGATCTAATAAGGCATACACATCACAATCATAAACCTTTAACATACCGGTGATGACATCGAGCGTCTCATCTACCCCTTGTCTCCCTTGTAGAGTATAGAACCAATTATGTCGGGGAGCACTTTCATATTGGCCTCCTTGTTCCCCTTGACCTCCATGGATAACTTGTCCTTGAGGACAACCATCCCTTTCTTTGATTGAAGCATTTGGACAATTGGCAATTTTGTGGCCTAGCTTACTACACCCGAAGCATGCACCCGACCCTCTCAAGAATTTACCATCGTGGTGCTTCCTAGACTTTGAACACCTAGGAAATGTGGATCACTATTACCACTTTGAACTCTAGGGTTTTTCACTCTATCATTGAAGAACCTTTGATTCAAAGCATTTGACGACCCTTGACCTTGGAATTTATGGCCTTATTGAAAATGACCACCTTTAGCACCTTGGAAGCCAACATCATGATGAGCCCTTTTGAACTCTCCTATCCTCCTATTCCTAAGATTCTCTTCCTCAAATTGTTAAACATATGTTATGAGAAAAGATATATCTATATCTCCTATGAGCATGGTGGTGTGACATTCTTCATTAATCAATTCGAACACACCCAACACAAACTCATGTATTCTTTCCAGAGGGTCGGCAATAAAATGAAGAGCATAGTTAGAGAGATTGTTGAATTTGATAGAATACTCCCTCATACTCATGGAACCTTGCTTGAGGTTTATAAACTCTATCATCTTCGCTTTACTTAGCTTAATCGGGAAAGAAGCGGCCAAGGAAGGCACCTTTGAATTCCTCCCGAGGAATGGTCTCATCATTCACCCTCTCCATCTTACATTGGTTATGCCAAATCTTTTCAAGTCCTTTGAGTTGATAGGTCTCTAATTCCGCCTTCTTCTCCCAGATTTACCCTATAATAGCCAAGACCTTGTACACTTCATCAAGGAATTCTTGGGGGTATTTGTCCACCTTTGAGCCATAGAACTCCAGAGGATTCATCCTTGTGAAATCTCTCACTTTAGAGGTAGGAGTATGAGCATGAGGAGCTTGGGCTCATTGGTTCATTTAGTTGGTCACGACTTATGCCAACAAAGTAATGAGATTCTGATTTCGGCATATGTAACCCCTTCTTCTTGGGGAACTTGAGGGGCTAGAAGGGATTGATTCTCATCTGAAATAGGGTCCCTAGGTGACATTCTTCTTGAAGATATTATCTATAAACACAAAGCTCAAGTTGTTAAGAGATGGAAATCTTACAAATAGTTCTAAGGCACGACATAAAATATAAGATAAGTGAATCATTTCCTAAATGCCTCATAGCCTCCTATTCATAGATATGGCACGCTTCACAACCATGAACAAGACTCTACTCGATGTAGTATATTGGATTTTTGAGGATCATTTACCAACCAAGTGCTCTGACACCAATCTTGTCATGACCCAAGCCTACGACCTAGGTGCAATATGGAGAATGGGAACCCAAGAGTCCCTAAACAAGCCTCATAGCATACTTAAGCACATCCTTGGTTACAAAAGCATAGATCAAACATCATTCATTCAAACTAAAGGGATTCAATACTTAGAATGCAATATATAGGAATAAAGGGTAAGGAGTGACATCATACAACATCATCAACACATAAACTAAGGGGGAGCGTGGGTCATGGAATGCACTCTATAGTATTAGGGACTTAGGAAAGATATCACATTCCATCATCATCAAACAATATCATACAAGGGATTGGGACAAAAGGAAGTCTCCATAGACACATAAGTGTCATAAGAGTTAAGTTCATCACATTATCCAACAATACCTCTAAACATGAGTGAAACGGGAGCCAAGATATGTCCGCGGCTTACCCTCAAAATAAGAAGTAAAGATAACAATGTCTCAACATAACAAGTTTAATAGATAATGGGTGTTTCCCTCGAACTAGAGGACTCACCACAATAAGAATCTTCAGGAACCAAACTAGCCATGAGGTGGAGGATGGATAGTAGCTCTGATCCCTACATAGTTAGATTATGAAGGCAAAATGTATGCATTAGTACTTTGAATGTACTAAGTATGCGGGATGCAATGCAGCAAGAACACCATAAGGCATAATATATAAGATGCATAATCATGTATAAGGGAAATAAGCTTGATATGACATGAATGGTAATTTCCTTAGTTAAATCATGCATGGAGGAAAGTCAAAATATCATAACCATGACACATACATATGTGGGAAATAAACCTTAACCGATACATAATATCATACGAGCTACTACATGGAATCCTGATGTTGCCTCCATACTGGAAAGGAGTAGTCTACTTGTCAAGGTAGACTACCTCACCTTACAGAATCTTACCCATTTCGAAGAGTGCCATACATGAACCTTATGAAACATACCCATTTTGGTGATTAAACATAACATGGAGATATTTATGGATCCATTGGCCAATACATAAATTCTACAGTGGCACGTAGTTAAGGGACAATAGGTCCTATTGGTGCTAAGTCTAGTCCCACGGGATATGTAAACTTGAACATAGATAAATCATGCATAAGCTCATAAATCAAATACCATGACAAGAACAGATCATTAGAACCATAATCATCATAAGGACTTTGTAATTTTCATAATATACATAATATTTCCATAGAATCATAATATATATGTTATCCCTCAACATTCATAATAATCATAAACTTGCATATCATAAGGTAGAACCTTTCATCAAACTTCATCATGTAACATCGATTCTAAATAAGATGGGTTTATGTATGGAGACTTAAAAATCATGAAATTGAAGAGTAACATGCATAAACAAGATAAACCCTAACCATTTTGGAGCATTTGAACAACCCACCATAGACAAGTGATATGCTGTCAAAATACAACACTTTTGATGCTTAAAACTTAGAATTTTGTGTATTCTCAAAGTGATAGTTATGGGTTTGATATGTTTTTATGTTTATTTTGTCAGATTACAGAGTTGGCATGAATTTGGGTTGAAGTCTGTAGAATTACAATTTTTTGGTAAAGTATGAGACACTCTACAGGCCGTGGATACTTCCACGAGCTGTAGAGTGCTTTCGTGGTCAAGTTTTGATGAAGGGCCTACACGCAGAAGTTATATCCACAAGTGTGAAGATGAGTCATAGAAAGTTATATGAGCGGTGGATTGGGATTCGTACCTTGAGGATCAAAGTTGATGAAGTCTCAAGAAAGGGCTCAGACAAAACCTTCCACAGGTCATCAGTCTTGATACAGCCTGTAGAACGCTCCCATACAACCTGAAGGCAATTTTACCAGATGAAGTCTACGAAGCACTGGTGCGAGCCATAGAACGTTATATAGCCTGTAACTTGTCCCGTATTGCCTACCGACTCAATTTTTCTATTTCATTTTAGTTTTGTATTTTTATTAGTACAAATAGGTTTCTAGGTTTTTTTTAGTAGAGAGAGGGGGAAAGTAGAGACGACAGAGAATAAAGAATAACACTTGGAAAAAACTCTTCTTTCGCGATTGTTGCTTGAATTAATACATTGTGATTTTCTTTGAAGAAGCTTGAATTTCTTGTTCTTTAATTTATCATTGTAAGTAATTTGTTATGCTATTCATGAACATGATTTCTTCATTAACAATGATCATGCATAGCTAAATTCACAATTAGGATTGTGGGAACAATGAAGAACTAATACGGTAAAACCAGATAATTCATATTTCTTGAAAGTTGTGCAGGCATGTATTGATTATTTCTCTTCATTTTAATTTCTTTTTAATGGGTGGCCAAGATTAGAACTCGCTTAGTTTTACTGACTAGATCAAGGTAGTAATGAATAGGAAAATAGAATAATTGAGAGGATTCGCTTGATGTTTTCTCATCTAATCAACCAAATTGGATCAAGGGGAGGTTGAACTAGAACAATAGGTAAGGATAGTACTGTCATACTACAGGGATGGATCAAGTCACATAGTAAAATTTATCTCACCTAAATCAAAGGGTTTGATAAACTTAACTTACCGTTCTATATGCCACACACTTGAAAAGATTGTTATTATTTGGAAATACCAAGTTAGGAAATCATGGAGAACATAATACTCCAATTACTTTTTCTACTGATTTAAAAATATTTGCACTAGAGTAGGTTTATTTTCTGCAAATCACAAATCTCCCCCTTTTCGGGAGATAAGTAGGTTAATCACCTCTATTTTCTTGGCATTATTCTAAGTCTACCACACTCCCTGTGGGTTCAATCCTAACCTTGGTTAGGTTATATTATTTGATAGCGACCGCCTTAACCTTCAAAATGGAGGTGTAGCTTGAGCAACATCAAGTATTTTGGCACCATTGCCGAGGAATAGAAATAAGATTGGTGTAATTTGAGTAATTCAAGAATTAATTCTTATTTTACTCATTTTATGTTTTTATTATTTTTGTTTTGTTTCAATGTAGAGGTGTAGTGTATGCACAACACTCGAAGTCAAGACAATCCCTTGACTTTGTTTGACCCTAGATCCAAAAGTATAATGACCTCAAAGGTTAGTTTTGGTATTTTCAACTTAATTATCATTTTGCCCTTCCTAAAAGTTGCCTTGGGTCTTATTTGTTCGAGTCTAAAAGTCAAATTTTGAAAATCTTGTAAAAATTAAAGTTTTGCAAAAGAAAGAGTTTTTAAAGGCTTAAAGTTGAAAATTTTGAGTTTGGAGGTCATTTTGAGTTTCTTGAGTCAGAATTAGATTTAGTTGATTCCATCAGTTTCGTGAGTCAGAATCAGATTCAATCAATTTCATCAGTTTTGGAATGACGAATCTAGTCTAGGAGAACTTGCAGAACTAAATTCAGAGTTAAAATAGAGATTTAGGCCCAAAGTTGTGAGTCTAGTTCATTTTGGATCATAAGTTTGACTTTGGTCAACATTCAAAGTTTGGGAGCTTGTATCAAAATTTCATCAGTTCTAGTAGTTTCTGGTGGTGAAACTAATGCTAGAAATGATTTCATTATAACTTTTAGAGCTTCCAAGAATATTTTTAATTTTTGAGTCCAAAACTAGTTTATTTGAGTTGCATTGGTAATTGTGTCATAGAGACCCCAAAAAATCAAATTTTGATTATTTCATTGAGTTCAAATTGTTGTTTCTGGTACAAATACCTATTTGGTTTGTGAAATTCCAATTCCGGATGAGTTTTGAGTGCCTATTCCGAATTTTGGTTCTTGCTGTACATTGATGGTGCATGTTTCTGGTGCACCGAGTCCTTCCTCTCCGCGTTCATGCCTAGGGGTCCACATTCATAGAGTTGCACCAGGTCCTTCCTCTCCGCATTTGTGCCTAGGGGTCCACTTTCGCGGAGGTGAACCTGGTCCTTCATCGCATAAACAGTCCAGGTCTCCACGTTGGTTCACCTCCGCATTCGCGGGACCTCACCCACGTTTACGAATGTACACGGTCCATGAGTAGTGACCTTCAATAAAATATGTTTTTAAACTCATTTCCACCATTTTCAACTCTTCAAGCTTCATTTTCAAGAGAGAATTTGTTGGTTTTCAAGGCAAAGTGATTGGGTAACTATTTTCTGACCTATTTAATTAGTTTACACTAATTAATTCTTGATTTTAGCTTCTAATTTTTGAATTTTAATGGTGTAAATTGGGGATTTTCTAAACTTTAATCAGTGATTCCTTACTCATCTTAGCTATATTTTTTAAACCATCATCACCGTTGGATTTTTTATTTCGAGGAGAATATTTTCATTCTCTAATTTTTAGTTTTTGTTGACATTTTTTGGCATGAGAATTTTGGACCATTTTATCCTTTTTCTTTGAACTAAGTGATTTTATTGACATTAGACTCGTTATGTGATTGTCATACCATATTTGAATAGATTGTGGTGATTTAGAGTACCAAGGAATGGGAAAGCACTGGATTCATCTTGATTCAAGACTTTAATTAAGGCAAGTGGATTTCTAACCTTTTGTTAAGTATGAATGGCCTTGTATGCTCCTATGTGTATGGAATTGAGCACTTTGGGGGTAGAATTGTATCATCATAGGCTTGGTCATGATATGTGGAATGGAGGAATTGTTCATACAGTGGTATATTGACAATAATTAATTATGTATTTGTGACTTATGTGATCTTATGAGACATTCGATTTGGATAGTGGGATGATGATTATATTGTGATGTGATTGGTACATTGACACTATAGTGATATTGAGATACTTCAAAATTATCGGTTTTATTGTTAAGGTACATAATACATTTATATATAGTGACATCTTGCATATTTCATTACCATGAGCATGCTCTTTTGTCATTATTATGTGCATTGTTTGATGATCCATTGATGATAAAAAGTCAAAGAAAAATGGTTCTGACGGATATTATGGCCCATGTGTGGCCCCAATGATATTGAGATATTGATGACATGAGTCGATGGACATTGTCAGCCATGATCATAGATACATGGTCCATGTATGGCCCTCATGGTTTTTTACTGAGGCAGACAACTACATTTGATCAGTGGATGTGTATTCTAAGACAAACATACATCACGAGTACTTGACATTGCATTGCATAATATACATCTCATGTCATTCATTTCATATCATATTGGGTTAATACTATTTTATGTTATAAACTTACCTTATTCCTGATTGTGAGTAAGTGTGGGATCTACTTGTATACTTGTGTATCAAGATATCTTGCCAGCTAAGGGGTATATCTATAGTACTGTGATCTGTATATTTAATTATGCTGGGAATTTCTGAGTGCAGGCTTGTAGTTCGGCGAATTGTGGTTGAAATTGAAAGAGTTACCTGTGTTCTTCATTTTTTTTATTTTAGGTTAGTTCTATTTCTCTGAGTACCCTGTTGTTTGGTGCTCACCCCTTGTTATATTTTTATAGATTGTGAGCCCGGTCCATCTTGTTAGACTTCTCTCTTTTGGATCGAGCTTCTAGATCACTTTTGAGGTAGTTACTCATGTCTTTAACAGACCTTTGAGGATCCATTTTATGTTATGTTCTATTTGAGGACTAGACATTTGAGATTTGTATTTCTTTTAAGTATTCTATATATAAAGGCTTGTATATATAACACCAACCCTTAGGACGGGTATAGTTGTGTTTCCTTCCGTATATCTATATCTTATTAGACTATTTATCTTCCACTTTATTTATATTATCAAGTTGTTGGGTTTTGGGATGACTCGCCTCAGTGGAATAGGTGAGTGAAATCACACCCAAATTTTGGGTCGTGACAAGTTGGTATCAGAGGCCAGGTTCATATGTCTCATATGTGTACAAATCCAGTTTAGTAGAGTCTTCAGGATCGGTGCGGAGAAATTTGTGGCTTATCCTTGAGAGGCTATGAAGACTATTATAAAATTTTCTTTTACTTCATTCTGATTTATTGATGCATAGTTTTGTTTAAGTGTTGAGTGTTCGTGAGTCCTTTTGGTGGATGGAGAGGACCAGAGCTACTGGTTCTTTAGAATAAGGGGAGGTCTCCCTAGATATTGCTATTAAGACTCCAGCTAAGGGCAGGGGCCATACCAGACGACGAGCTAGAGGTCGGGTCGAAGAGTCGCACCGAGAAGAAATTATAATCGGGATATCTCCCATGAGCCAACATTGGATCCTAGACAAGAGGAGGTTCCACATGAGTTTATTGTATCACCATTGCTTCAGGATACATTACTGAGAGTTTCAGGTGTGTTGGAGATTTTGAGGCAAACTACTAACCCAACAGACACTCCTTGTACTTCACAGACTCGAGTTGGGGTTCAGCCTCAGGATTAGCAATAGGCCCCTAAGGCCTAGGGTCAGTTGGAGTAGCCACTAGCAGCTCTGATTATTGAGGTTCCACCAGTAGCGTCCTTGATTGATTATAAGCAGCGAAGGTTTGATAAGTTCTGGAAGATGGCCCCACCTCAATTTTAGGGTGGGAAGACCGAGAACTCATATGAGTTTCTTACTACTTGTAGAGAGGTGCTAGATACTTGGGTCTAGTAAATATACATGATGTGAGATATGTTACTCTCCATCTCAGTGGGCTAACTAGGGAGTTGTGGAGGACCTATTCAGGATCCCTTCAATTTGGGTCTCCTCAGATGAATTGGGAGATGTTGTCGGATACTTTCTATGATCGGTTTGTTCCTTGAAGTATCCAGGAGGAGAGCTGGTTGAGATTTGAGAGCTTAAGGTAGGGCACCATGATAGTTTCAGAGTATGAGGTTCACTTCTGCCAGTTGGCCCATCATGCTATAGCTATGCTTCTGATCGAGGGAGAGAAGGTCCATCGATTTGTGAGAGGGTTGGTTTATTCGATCAGGTAATCTATATTTTAGGTAAATATAGATAGAGCTTTCTTACAGTCAATGGTTAGCGCTGCCAAGGAGGTAGAGGTGATGTAGAGAGAGGAGTTTGGGGACCCTAAAAAGGTCTACACTTCAAGACAGTACTCAGGTGCCTCTTCAGGAGGAAAAGGTATGGTGAGAGGAGGCAGTTCATTTCAGCATCGCGAGGTTCATATAGCCTTGCCAGCTTTAGGTGGGGGCGAGGGCCCCATGATTCCTATAGTTTGGGACAGAGCGTATCTGGTTCTCAACAGAGGCCTACTTGCTGGGGTGACTATAGTATCCCTCCTGCTTCTTCACAACAGCAGTTCACCCCGAGATCTTACTATGGGTATGGATCTCCTGATCATTTGATATATCCGTGCCCTAGGCATACTCATTCTAGGCCCCATAGTGCATACTCTTCCGCATGAGTTAGAGATCCAGCACTGGCAGCCAGATGTTTAGCCCCATAGACTATGAGTTGTGGTAGAGGTTATACTAATAGAGGTGGACGTACTGGTGGTAGAGGAGCAGGTGATATTTTCACTCAGTCAGATGGTAAGGGGTCAGTTTCTTCGAGTGAAGGTCGAGGTAATCATTGTTATGCTTTTCTAGGTATGTCCGAGGCTGAGGCCTTTGATGCTGTGATTACAAGTATTGTTCCAGTTTTCCATTGCCCTGCATTTATATTATTTGATCCTGGATTTACTTATTCTTATGTGTCTACTTATTTCTCCATAGGGTTTGAGTTGCCTTGTGATACCATGTATGTGTTTATTCATGTTTTGACCCCAGTAGGAAAGACCTTAGTAGTGGATCGGGTGTACCAATCCTGTCTGGTTACTTTGGCGGGTTATGAGACTTGGGTGGGTATGATTACATTGGATATTGTAGATTTTGTTGTTATTCTGGGTATGGATTGGCTATCTCCTTATCATTCTATCCTTGATTGTTATACCAAGACTGTCCCTTAGCCATGCCAGGCAGACCGAGGATTGAGTATACTGGTTCGAGGGGTTCCTATCCTAGTAAGGTAATATCTTATTTAAGGGACCAAAAGTTAATTGACTGAGGGTGTTTGGCTTACTTAGCCTTTATTCGTGATACCACTGCTGAGTCCTCTTCTATGGAGTCTATTCCAGTAGTTTTGTGAGTTCCTAGATATGTTTCCTTATGATTTTCCTAGAGTCCCTCCTGATCGGGACAATGACTTCGCTATTGACCTTGAGTCGGGCACTAAGCCCATTTCTATCACTCTCTATCATATGGCTCCAGCCGAGTTGAAAGAGCTTAAGGAGAAGATTCAGGATTTGTTGAGTAAGGGTTTTTTTTCCCTAGTGGTTCACCTTGGGGTTCCCCAGTTTTGTTTGTTAAGAAGAAGGATGGGTCTATAAGGATGTGCATTGATTATAGACAGTTGAACAGATTATCAAGAATAAGTACCCGTTTCCTCGCATTGATGATTTATTTGACCAGCTTCAGGGAGCTGCATTATTTTCTAAGATTGACTTGAGGCTTGGATATCATCAGCTCCGTATTTAGCCATCAAATATTCCTAAGACAGCTTTTCGGACTAGGTATGACCACTATGAGTTTCTTATTATGTCCTTTAGTTTGACTAACTCCCCTACAACATTTATGGAATTGATTAATAGGGTGTTCAGGCCGTATCTAGATTAGTTCATGATTATGCTCATCGATGATATTTTGGTCTATTCCAAGACCGAGGAGGACCATGTGAGACATTTGAGGATTGTGCTCCAGAGGCTCAGGGAAGAGAAGTTGTATGCCAAATTCTCCTAGTGTGAGTTCTGGTTGGGTTCGGTAGCATTCTTGGGGAACGTGGCGTCCAAGGAGGGTATTCAAGTTGATCTAACAAAGATTGAGTCCATTTGGAGTTGGACTAGGCCTACCTTAACTATAGAGATTCACAGTTTTGTAGGCTTAGCTTGTTATTATAGCCATTTTGTTTAGGGTTTCTCCACTATTGCAACTCCATTGACTAGACTTACTCAGTAAAATGTGGTGTTCCATTAGTCCGATGAGTGTGAGGAGAGGTTTCAAAAGCTCAAGTTATCATTGACTTTAGTTTCTATTTTGACATTGCCAGAGGAGGGTGTTGATTTCATAGTGTATTATGATGCTTCAGGGGTGGTGTTAGGTGGTGTGTTGATGCAAAAAGGGAAGGTTATTGCTTAGTTGTGGTTGTCTTCGTGTTGAAGTTATGGCGTCACTATCTATATGAAGTCCATTATGAGATCTTTACTGACCATCGCTGTCATCAATATATCTTCAATTGGCGGGATATAAATTTAAGACAGAGAACGTAGATTGAGCTTCTAAAAGAGTATTACTTGGATTTTCTCTATCATCCCGGGAAGGACAATGTGGTTGTCGATACGTTGAATAAGAAGGCTTCTAGTATGGGGAGTTTAGCAGCTATCTTGGTTGAGGAGCGACTGTTGGCTAGAGATGTTCAAAGGTTGGCTAATGGGTTGGTAAGATTGTAGATTTTGGATTAGGGTGGAGTGCTTGCTTCTATTAACGCCCACTCATCTTTGATGGATCAAATTCGTGAGAGGCAGTTTGAGGATGAGAAGTTTTGTATTATTCGGGATAAAGTGACTAGAGGTTAAGCTAGGGAGGCAATTCTTGATTCTAATGGTGTTTTGAGGATTGGAAGTCGTATATGTGTGCCTAAGGTGAGAGGTTTGATCATATTGATACTGGAGGAGGCACTTTGTGCTAGATATTCCATTCATCCAGGAACAACAAAGATGTACAACGACTTGGGACAGCATTATTGGTGTCCTGGTATGAAGAAAGACATAGTTAAGTTCGTTGCCAAGTGCTTGACATATCACCAGGTCAATTGTGAGCACTTGAGGCCAGGTGGAAAGCTTCAGAAGATGTCCATTCCTGAATGGAAGTGGGAACGTATCGCCATGGACTTCCTTGTTGGCTAACCTCCTACTGTTAGGGGTTGCAACACTATTTGGGTAGTGGTGGATCGATTGACCAAGTTTACGCACTTCAATCTGGTGAAAGTGAGGTACATCGCGGAGAGACTAACCCAACTTTATATCAGTTATATTGTGAGGCTGCATGGGGTCCTAGTGTCTATTATATCGGATTGAGGTTCATTATTTACTACGCATTTTTGGAGGATCTTGCAAAGTGGGTTGGGTACCTATTTGGATTTGAGTACAACTTTTCACCCCTAAATTGATGGTCAGTCCATGAGGACCATTCAAAAATTAGAGGATATGCTTTGAGCCTGTGTTATTAATTTTGGATCTAGGTGGGATCAATATTTGGTGTTAGCAAAATTTGATTACAATAACAGTTACCATTCCAATATTCAGGTGGCTCCTTTTGAGGCCTTGTATGGCTAGAGGTGTAGATTGCCCATTGAATGGTTTGACATGGTAGTGGTGGTGAGCATGGGTGTTGATATGTTGAGAGATGATCTTGAGCGAGTACAATTGATTCAGAGTAGATTGGTGACAGCCCAGAGTCACAAAAAGAGCTATCCTGATAGGTAGGTTCGACCTTTGGAATTTGCAGTTTGGGATATGGTTTGGCTGAAAGTCTCACCTTTAAAGGGTGTTATGAGATTCGGGAAGAAAGGTAAGCTAAGTCTGAGGTTTATTGATCCTTTTAGATTTGGGACCAAAAGCGATTAGCGGTGACCAGAGACTTTTTATAGAGTTGGAGAGGTGGCTTATAGGCTTGCTTTGCCACCCAACCTGACTTCAGTCCATCCTGTTTTCTATGTTTCAATGTTGCGGCGTTATATTTCGGATGAGTCTCATATGATTTCTATGGATTTAGTTGAGTTAAGACCTGATTTGACTTATGAGGAGTAACCAGTGGCCATTTTTTATAGTCAGGTGAGGAAGTTAAGGACTAAGGAGATCGCCTTAGTGAAGTTTCAATGGATCCAAAGGCTCGAGAGTAGAGACTACATGGGAGATAGAGTCTGATATATGTGCCCGATATCCTTAGTTTTTTTAGCTTTCAGGTATGTCCCTTATCTCATATTTGAGGATAAACATTATTTTTAGTAGTGGATGATGTAATGACCTCGAAGATTATTTTTGGCATTTTTAACTTAATTACCATTTTGTCCTTCTCGAAAGTTGCCTGGGGTCAAATTTGGTAGAGTCTAAAAGTCAAATTTTGAAATTCTTGTAAAAAGTTAGAGTTTTGCAAAAAAAGAGTTTTCAAAGGCTTAAAGTTGGAAATTTTGAGTTTGGAGGTTATTTTAAGTTTCATGAGTCGAAATTAAATTTCATCGATTCCATTAGTTTTAGAATGTCGAATCTGATGTAGGAGAACTTGCAAAACTAAATTCGGAGTTAAAATGGAGATTTTAGGCCTAAAGTTGCAATTCTAGTTTATTTTGGATCATAAGTTTAACTTTGGTCAACATTCATAGTTCGGGAGCTTGTATCGAAATTCTTTCAGTTCCAGTAGTTTCAGGTGGTAAAACTAATGCTAGAAATGATTTTGTTGTAATTTTTAGAGTTTCTGAGAATATTTTAAGTTTTTGAGTCTGAAACTAGTTTATTTGAGTTGCATTGGTAACTGTGTCATAGAGACCACAAAAAAATCAAATTTTGATCATTCCATTGAGTCTGGATCGTCATTTTTGGTATGGATACCTATTTGGTTTGTGAAATTCCAGTTTTGGATGAATTTCGAGTGCCTATTTTAAGTTTTGGCTCTAGTTGTGCATTGTTGGTGCAAGATTTGGGTGCACCTGGTCCTTCCTCTTCGTGTTCGCACCTAGGGGTTCGCATTCGTGGAGGTGCACCTAGTCCTTTCTCTCTATGCTCGCACCTAGGGGTCCGTATTTGCAGAGGTGGACCTGCTCCTTCACCGCATACGCGGTCTATGTCTCCACATTCGCAGAGGTAAACCTAGTTCTCGTTCGTGTTCGCAAGATTCCGCTCTTGTTCGCGGATAGTACCCAGTCCCTGAGCAGTGTACTTCAATAAAATACATTTTTAAACCAATTTCCATCATTTTCAACTCTTCAAGCTTCGTTTTCAAGAGAGATTTCGTGGGTTTTCAAGGCAAAGTGATTGGGTAGCTATTTTCTAACCTATTTCATTGATTTACATTTATTAGTTCATGATTTTAACTTCTAATTTTAGTATTTTTAATGGTGTAAATTAGAGATATTCGGATATGGATTTTCTAATGTTTAGTCATTGATTCCTTACTCATCTTAGCTCCGTTTATAAAACCGTCTTCACCATTGGATTCCTTATTTCGAGGAGAGCATTTTCATTCTCTAATTTTCAATTTTCAGCGATGTTTTTTGGCATGAAATTTTTAGCCCATTTTATCTCTTTCTTTGACAAAATATGGCGAGACTTGATCTCACCGAGGACATGACTCTAGATAGAAAGGAGTGAAGGTCACGGATTAGAGTAGCGGGCTAATAGGTTAGTAGGATTAGGTTGATGTATGGTTTTGCGATATAGTAAGGTAGTAGGATTAGTCACGTTTTTATATCCTGGGGAAAATCATCTTTCTTGCAAAATCATCCAATTCTCTTGACTAATCTCAAGGTATGTGAGATTGATTCATGGATTTCCTTTCATCCATGAAGACCCAAGAATCATTTTCTTTAAATTATGAATTTAAGCTTTCTTTAATTATGGGTTCTTTAAATTTTGATGTATTTAACTGAATTGAGTTGTGGGCTGTAGAAATTAGGTTATTTAAAGTTAATTTAAGTTTTAAATTTCATGAAGTGCATTGAAACTTTTGAAGGTCTAATGTGCATGTCCCTTTGATGGTTTAATATGCATGGATAAATTGCATTACGCTTTGAATTGGTATTTTCTCATGAATTATGTTGAATTATCAATTGAATTATGATTTAAGGTTTGAATCCTCCATTACCCATGCACTTGATTCCTCATTCATGGCATATTCTTTGAAGTATGGTTATGATGAAATTCTTGTTAAGGGCATGACCCTCTTGTTATGATATGATATGTTAAGACTTGTGATGACATAGTCTCTTGTTATGGCTCTTTGAGCATTATGGGTTCTTGCACCATCTTGATATGTTATGAAGGCTTGATATGA
>JBCEWC010002066.1:0-36577 GCA_038996855.1 Solanum aculeatissimum
GCTATGATGGCTTGATCGAGGGTCTTCGGGTCCTCTTTCTCCATGTCACATCTAGGCCCCCTATCCGGGTCATGACACTTAGTTAGGATAAGTCCGGAGCATGTAAAGAAAAATCAGGAAGTACTCCAAGAGCTAGCAAGGATAAATACAAACTTTTGTTTGTTGATGAAACAGAACCAAGTACGAGTCAATTTGGTAAGCTACCAAGGGAGAGCACCAGGATACGATGACTGTAACTATGATGAGGACGTATGCTATATTAATGATCAGACGGAGATTTTTCGGGCCAACCTCCAAGAAACTAATCAGGATAATTGATGCCAAGATCAAGAAAATCAAGGTCAGAACTATAATAGAGATAACAAAACTAACAAGATCGGATACTATGATAGAAATAGAGCTTAAGACAGAGATGGTGAGTGGATACGAAGGGACAATTACAAAAATAAGAGGAGTGGCATCTACATTCCACCTGGAAATCATGATGGAAGAGCGAGAAGTTCAAGGATTGAGGAGATGCTGGCAAGTTACTGAAAAAGATCGATGCAAATGATGAGACTCTTAAGGATATGAAAGCTGACATATCTGGGATTCATCAGAAGATAGAGTCATATTCAGTCACCATCAAGAAATTTGAGCAACAATTTAGACAGGCGTTTGTAACCTTGAACAAAAGAAAAAAAGGTACATTGCCTAGCAACATAGTTCAAAATCCAAAAAATGATGGGTATTGCATAGAAGTGACTACTTGAGGTAGAAAGCAGACTATGATCCAAATGATTATTGTGGTGGAAGATGAGATCAATGATAATGATAATGCGACAATGATCAATACACAACAAAAAGATGGAGACAACGATCCCTTAGATAAATAGGGGAGGGAGGAGAAAGCCCCATAAGCTCCAACTCTCATGAAAAGGCCTCCACCGCATTTCCCCAAAAGGTTGAAAAAGAAGGTTGAGGATGGTAAATTTCATAACTTCATCTCTATGTTGAAGAAATTATTGATCAACCTCCCTCTCATTGATGCATTAGAGCAAATGTCCAAGTATGCAAAGTTTATGAAAGATCTAATCACGAAAAAGAGGACAGTGAGCTTAGAACTTACAGACGACATCTATCATTGCAGTGTCATCGCTACTAACTCTTGTGCAAAAGAAAGAAGATCCCAGAGCATTCACCATTCCAATCAAGATTAGAGTGTTCAACTTTGCAAAGGCATTACGTGACTTGGGTGCTAGCGTTCACTTGATGCTTCTTATGGTGTATAAATAATTGGACTTAGGAACCCCCACTCTAGCTACAATGCAGTTGTTTATGGAAAATTGAACAGCCAAGAAGCCCATGGGCATACTTTATGATGTTCTAGTTCAGGTTGAGAGTTTCATATTCCCAGTAGACTTTGTTATACTTGATTGTGAGGTTGATTTATATGTCTTTATTATCTTTGGGATGCCATTCCTAGCTATTGGGCGCGCTCTAGTTGACATAGAATTGGGATAACTTAAGTTTAGGTTGAACGATGAAGAGTTTGTATTAAATATTTGTCAATCTAGTTTAGTGAACGATGAAGAGTTTGTATTCAATATTTGTCAATCTATAAATCAACCTAATGATTGATGAGCTATCTCTATTATTGAAAGCATTAATGAAGAGCAGCCAGAGGTTCTCATTGAAGAGAGATTGGATATCCAGGAACTAGCAGCCGTGATTATGAACTTTGACACCGATGACATTCTAGAATATGATGAGAAGGTTAATCCACTTCACGGACAAGGTTTTTACAATTGTCCCCTCAATATGGAGTTGGACTTAAAGAATAGAGAGAATCCACCTGCAAAACTATCCATTGTAGAGCCACCGGTCTTATAGTTGAAATCTCTCCCTTCCTATATGCAATATGTTTTCGTAGGGCCTAACAACACTCTACCAGTAATCATAGTGACAAATCTTAATGAAGGATAGGTGAAAGTGTTAGTATCAGTCCTAAAACACTTTAAAAGAGCCATTGGGTGGACTACTATGGACATAATTGGCATTTCTCTAGGCATATGCACCCAGAAGATCCAACTCATCCTAAACTACAAGCCTAGATTAAACGTCAATAACTTCTCAATCCTTTCATGTAAGAAGTTGTGCGCAAAGAAATCATGAAGTCATCAGATGCCGGAGCGATCTATATTATTGTGGATAGTGAGTAGGCAAGTCCTGTCCAATATATGCCAAAGAAAGGAGGTATCACTATAGTCCCTAATGCAAATAATGAGCTTAACCCGATGAGGCTAGTCATAGGTTGGAGAGTTTGCATGGACTATAGAAATCTAAATGCATCTACAGAGAAAGATCACTTCACAATATCATTCATGGAACATGTTAGACCGACTTGCAGGCAAAGGGTGGCTATTCGGGTAACAATCAGATTTCCAACTCTCCCGAAGACCAAGAGAAAACCACTTTTACATGTTCATATAGGACATTTTCTTTGAAACGGATGCCTTTCGTACTATGTAATGTGCCTGGAACATTTCAAAGATGCATGAGTCAATCTTTTTTTATATAGTGGAGGACACGATCGAAGTATTGATGATTTCTCTATGATGGGTGACTCCTTTAGTGATTGTTTGAATTATTTCCATGATGTCTTGAAGTGGTGTGAAGAATTTCATCTTGTCCTCAATTAGGAAAAATACCACTTCATGGTAAAGAAAAGGTATAGTTTTTGGCCATCAAATCTCCATCAAAGGCATTGTGGTCAACAAAGCTAAAGTCAAGGTGATTGCAAAGCTTCCTCCAACTATCTCTGTCCAATTGAACTGTATATATATGTAATGAAATATGCCTATGTTTGAATATATTATGTATGCTAGGTTTCCAGAGTGCAGGTTTGTAGTTTTGGAGCTATGTGGTTGGGATAAACGGAGTACCTATGTTCTTTATTGCTTTACTAGGTTTAGAATTTATATTTTGGGTACCATGTTGTTAGGTACTCACCCTTGCTTCTACACTTGTGTAGGTATTGAGCCTGGTACCTCTTGATCTTTCATTCTTTACTAGTCTGAGTTTAGAGACAATTTGAAAGGTAACTATCATGCCCCAGGAGGGAACCCCTGGCGTGGCCGACACTTAGAGACTATTGCTAGCCCCAAGCGAATAACTCGACTTCATCATATTCATTCAATCACAATCTAATGGTGGAAGACCTCAATGGTAAAGAAATACTCAATGAAATATAATGATAGAATGAAAATCAATGGCCAAAGGTCAAACAATCTATCCATCGACTAAGGAAGACTAGTGTGAAAATAACTAGCCAAACATAGCATCCAATCATAACTCGACAGTCTAGTCTATGAAACCTCTAAATATTTGACTAAGTGGTGCCAATGATAGGTCCATAGCTACCTCAAAATGAAATAAAACAAGTCTAAACTCAAAGCTAAAAAGAAACATAGTATCCTTCGGAAGTAGGGGAGGACTCACCACGTAAACTGAATGTAACTAGGTCCTCAACGAAGTGTCTACTGATGACCACTAGTACCTATCTACTGATAACCACTAGTACCTATCTCTGCATCAAGGAAAGATGTAGGCCCAAATGGGTGTCAGTATATAGAATGTACTAGTAGGTAAAATGGCAAAATGAAATATGTAAAGGCAGAATAATATCAACTCAAAATAACTCAACTCAAGAAATGGGAAGCTCAATTATCAAGTCAAGAGTCTAAAGTAAGAAAGAAAGATTAGACAATGCCCACTCATATACCATCTCATCCCATCTACTCAGAATACTGTCAAGACCTATTTGGGAGTTTCTCTAACCGACAACCATCTCCTATGAGTCGATGATGATACAACGAAGCGATGTTGTTGCCACATCCATCCAATACCTTGATAGGGTAAAGGACATCCCATCAGTGGATCCACAATAATAACATCAAGTCTTCTTTTCAGGACCATAAGAAAATATCATATTTTATGGTTCAATCCTCTCCTATGCTGGCAACGTAGTTATTGAGTTTGAGTTGGACTTACTCTTACTCCATTCGGTGCTTAATACTCCTCCCAAGACTCATTATGCTCATAAGACCTCAACTCTATGGTTATCTCTTTCATCTAGTCTCATTGGGCATTCATCAATTCGGTTCATCACATCAATCGTCAACTCATTGGTTACGTTCTTTTAAAGCTCAGTTTTTGACTCATAAAGGCTCAATCATGCATCATTCAGGCTCATAGAATTCAAGAAACAATAATAGAGTTAAAGCATTTAAGGATTCTATATACTCATTAGGTTCAAATTATACTCATACATACTCATTTAAATGCAATATTGAAAAATATCAAGAATTCAGCCTAGGGTTCATGTAGAAAAGTAAAGTCATCAATTTCTAGTATTTAATTCATAAAAATTGTAACTCATGCAAAATTGTATAGATATATGTTAGAATTTAAGAAAAACCTTCAAAAAACATCCATGGAAGACTCAATTCATCAATAATTCCATCAATTCAGGTTATGGGGCACACAGAAGAAAATAATCCATGTTTTGGCGAGTCTTACATACCTGGAATTTTGAATTTTGAAATAGCTTGGAAGAATCCTCAAGTTCTTTCTTCAAACCCTAGTCTTTTTTCTCTCTTGAATCTTTGCTCTACGTTTGGAGGATGAGTTTGAGCGTAAAAAGAATCAACTGATATGTTTAGGGCTTTACTTAGGAATAAAAACGTCAAGTCTAGGCTTTAAAAGGGTGGAAAAAGACCAAAATAATCCTTTAGAAACAGCATAAAAAAGTCATCTGCGGGCCATTTTCACGACTCGTGGAACATTCCACGGCTCGTGGAACCTTTTGTAAACCTTTGGCCACGTTCCTGAGGTCACTAGAACATTATACGAGACTTATCCATGATACGTAAGATGCTTTACGACTCGTAGGGACCTTCCGTAAAGTTTTGGGCACACTTTTGAGGTTACTGAAACCTTTCACGAGACCTATTCATGACCTGTAGAAGGCTTTATGACCCGTAGATGGATTCGTGAAGTCTGGGGCTCAAAATCTGATTTTCTGAACCTTTCCACGAAACCTAACCTTATGGGTCGTATGTCGATTCATGACCCACATAAGGTTTCGTGGAATCACCCTACTCTGATATTGTTCAGTAAAACGACCATAACCTTTGACTCTGAACTCCAAATGAGGTGAAACCAATTACGTTGGAAAGCTAATTCAAAGATTTTTCATTTGATAGGTCATGGTCCACCTAATTCTTTGTGTGATAAGTGTTATGATCGTTTAAAGTATATCCTTGTATAATCTATCACTAGAAACTCAATTTATTTGAAAGTTTTGAACTCGTCTAAGTGTTAGAAGTCTCTTATGACCCTAATACAGTTCTCATATGTAAGAATGTGTCTCGAAACATAGGTACATGTGAGGATAGAGTTGTGGGGTGTCATAGTAACAACCAGTTCTCCTTGGTGTACCTTCAGACTTTCGGTATGTTTTGTTTTTGTTCTAGTTGAGAAGCAAAGACATTGAGACTTGTACCTATTTCTTCAAATTCTGTATAGTAGAATCTTGTACACGTACCCAGTTTTGGGATGGTTTTAGATTGTGATATTCATGTCTTATGTTTGTTTTTTCCTTTTAGATTGTATTATTATTTTATCTTTCGCATTTCTTTAGTTATTTTTGTTTAGACTGACTTGCCTCAGTGGGATTAAAGGCAAGCGCCATCACTCTCGATTTTAGGGTGTGACATGTTTGGGATAGTTGGGGGTATTTACGTAATTTAACTTTAGACCTTTTGAGTTCATGTAGACAGAGAGACAGACAGACAGACAGAGAGACAGACAGACAGACAGACAGACAGACAGACAGACAGACAGACAGACAGATAGACAGATAGATAGATAGATAGATAGACAGATATAGATATGTGTATTGCCTAACAAATTAAGTTAAAATTGGACAGAAAGAATATCATTGATAGTTGCTAGAATAGAAGTTGAATGGTTGGCCATTTTCAGTAGTAGTTCAAAAGTTTTAAGTAATTTTTCCCAGCAAACGCTTTTGATCTTTGGTCAAAATCAAACACAGATTATTGTTCAAATATTTAAAATTATTTTTTGAATTAATTAGCAAACTAAAACAACTATGTCCAAGAACCACTAAAACAAAATCAGTAGTTAGTGAACAAATGAAAATATATAGTTCTTTATCTCCTTGAAAATATTTTCTCCTCAAGAAAATCCACATGTACATCACTTCAAAATTAATACTAAAATTAATGTAAACAAAATATGAAATGAAATTATAATATCTTCTCCTTTTACTTCATTTGCTAATCTTGATATATCAAAAGATCCAATAGTACCAGCAACTAAAATGTCTTGTTGTAGCTTTAAACATGTCGGTTGTGTTTGGTATGAAGGAAAATGTTTTCCATCGAAAATGTTTTTGTAGAAAATGTTTTTCTGGAAAACAAGTTAATTTCAAACTTATTTTTTCATGTTTAGTTTATGAGTGAAAAATATTTTTCGAAAAATGTTTTTTGAAAAATGTTTAGTTGGTAAATGAAAAGGTTCTTTTAGAAAATATCTTTTCTTTTTTGCTAGAGAGTAGAAAATATTTTTTAGGAAAATAATTTCTAACATGTAAATCAACCTCGATTTAGGACCCGACCTCGATACTTAATAAGAGACCCAACTCAACTTTCGACCCAAAATTTGACTTTCAAATTTTGACTCGACCTCGGCTTTCAAATCGAAATTCGATCATAACCGGCTCTAGACCTAATTTTCAAAACGAAAAAGGGCCTAAAATACTCTCGAACTATTGAAAATGATACAAAAATGCCCTCTATCCACCTATTTGGCCTAAAATGGCTTTTTCATCCACCTTTGGGTCCGAAATGTCCTTTTCTCTAACGAAATATTTTTGGGTCCAAAAATGATCTTCATTCACCTTTTTGGCTCACTTATACTCTTGAAACTAACAACTCTCTCTTTTTTCTTTTTCTTTTCTAAATATTTATTATGTTTCATTTTCTTGTAGAATAAAATAAATTCCCATCTCTATTAGATTTATTTCATAATTTATTCAAACCGCAATAAATTATCTCTTTAAAGATTAAAGTGATCAAAGTGATTAACTAAAATAATTAACTAATTTAGCTTTCTAAAAAAGAAAACTTTTTTAAAATATATAACGTTAATGAAAAAGTAAGTTTTTAATTTATCCAAAGTGTAAGTCTTTTTCTAATGTTATAATAAAAAATAATGAAAACTATTCAAAATTGATTAAATAAAAAATTAGCTAAATTGGTTTTAATAAATCACTTTGATCCTTAAAAGGTTAATTATTTTGTCTAAATAAAAACAAGTATATAAGAATTTTTCTTAAAAAAATTCAAAATATATATTGTTGTAACTTTAGATTTTTTCACAGTTTTTATTAAAAGATTTTTTTCCATAATTTATTAAATCCAAAAAAATATACCTTCTTCATTGCCCTAAAAAAATTTAAAAATAATGGAGGCTATATGCAGGAGATTCTTATGGACTGGTCACATTGAAACATCAAGGAAGGCACTGATTGCATGGGAAAAGGTTTGCTGCCCTAAGCAAAATGAAGGACTTAATTTCCCTGATGTGTATACATGGAACAAGGTTGCTACAGGGAAACTAATGTGGAACTTATGCCAGAAAAAAGACAAACTATGGGTGGCTTGGATTCATAACTATTATGGACAGAACGATGTGTGAAATACACAGGCTAAACAAGCCTCATGGGTGGTTCAGAAGATCCTAAAAGCTGCTAGTCATCTACGACAAATTGGCTACACTGAAGCAACTCTAAGAGACCTGGAGAAATACTCTATTGGTAAAGAATACCTAAAGATGAAAGGCACAAGGGAAAAGGTAGGTTGGAGATCACTAGTGTGGAGGAATTTTAGGACACTCAAATGGCTATTCATCATGTACCTAGCAGTAAATAGACGATTGGCTACCAAAGAGAGATTGGCTAAATGGCAAATGATACAGAAAACAACATGCTCACTATGTCAACAGAAAGATGAAATTGTTGAGCATATTTTCTTCCAGTGTACGTATGCAGCAGAGTTATGGAACAATATACTCACTTGGCAAGGAATTAGCAGGTCCTCTATGGAATGGGCTGAAGAGATTCAATGGGCAACCAAATATAAGAAGGGAAAAAGTGGCACTTCACTTGTGAACATAGTGGTTTTGGCATGTACAATTTACAACATCTGGTTGGAGCAAAACCGACATATTTTTCAGCAAAAGCAACAACCCACAAGTTGTCTTCTTAGGCATATCATACAGGAGGCATATGGTAGAGGTAGCAACCACAGCTACATTGCTTGTAGATTAAATACTTTGAATGTATATCCATAGAGGGTTGTCTGGTTAAATTGATAATTGAGTAAGGCAAGGATGGAACTTATGTCCATACCTGTTGTTTGATTCTTGAACTTGTGAAGCTCTTTTGGTAAATAAAATATTTACTTACCAAAAAAAAGTTTTAAAAAAACTACAGTTAAACTACTAGTTTATTTTGTTATTAGATTTTTCACATATCATGTCCAAACTAAAATAATATATTTCTTTATAATCCCAAAACAAACTTTAAAAAATAAAAAAATTATAAGATTTTTTTTGTAAAAAAATAATTGAAGATGGAGGTTTACTTTATTCCATAAGAAAATAAACATAATAAATATTTTAAAGAAAAAAGAGAGTTTGTTAATTTCAAGGTATAAATCAGCAAAAAAAGTGAATGAATGACATTTTTTAACCCAAAAATATTTCATTAAAGAAAAAGTCATTTTTGGATCCCAATGGTGGATGAGAGGGGCATTTTAGGCCCAATATGTGCATGGAGGATATTTTTATACCATTTTCAATAGTTCAAAGTTATTTTAGGCTCTTTTTCGTTTTCAAAATTTAAAATGTTTTTCAAAAATAATTTTTTGTTTTATTTTTGTATGTGTGTGTAGGTGGGGGGGGAGTGGGAGGCTAGTTTTGGAGGAGGGAGCCCGGACAAATAAACTTTATTCAAAATATGAAATACTTTTCAAAAATAAATTTTAAATTTTATTTTATTTTTAAAAAAAAATTAATTTTGTGGGGAGAGGGGGGAGGCATGGTAGGGATGACGTAAAAAAAATTTAATTTGAGATTAAAAGAGAGCCTGGAAAATGTTTTCCTTAGTTTTTGGAAGGAAGTCATTTTTCGTAAATTTGAGAAAAATGAGTTGATTTGAAAAATATTTTTCAAAACGTTTAAGCCAACCAAATATGAGAAATTAAAAAACATTTTCCTCCATACCAAACGCACTCTTAGGAAAGATATTTTTTACTAGAAAAATTGTTTTTATTTAGGAATGATGGAATGGTAGAAATTCTTTTACCCTTCATTAAAGATCTCGAATTTAAATTTTTGGAGGCACAAAAAATCAAGTTGAGAGTGGCACCCTTGAAAATTGCTCTGTAATGAATTCAAATAAGTCGGACTTTAATACCAATATATTCCGAATATTGAGTGAAAAATAAAAAGAAACACTCAACGCGTGGTTCTGGTGATATAGTTATTTCATTCCCACCCTCTCCCCCTCCCACCCCCACCCCCCCGGTAATACCGTTTCTTTCTGTTGTCTCACAAATTTTTGCCCAATTGAAAGAAAAAAAAATTGGTTCTTAAATTTCAAAACATTACCCTCATCCTCAACTTTGCAAAAAGAGCCATTTTTATGGTTCTTTGTTATTTTGTGCTCTCTGGCTTCGTCGATTCTTCAAATATACATGTGTGCAAAATTTTGGTTTTTTTTTTTTTGTATACATTGTGCCTTTAATGTCCCTTTTCATTTAAGAAAAAAGAACAACAAAGGGGAAGTTTGTTAGATCCAGGTAAATAATTTTTTTTTCTTTCCTTTGCCTTTTATGAACTTGACAATTTTTTTCGGTGCGGATGTAACGTTGAAAGTTACATGTTCACGTAAAAGTTTAGGTTCACATGAATCTAGTCATTTTTTTCTTGTATCCTATATATATGTTGAAAGTTTATTAAACATCTATAAAAATTTGATTATGAATTAAGTTATTGAATTGTATATTCAATTTTCAAATTTTGAATTTGTATTTGCTCCTTTTTGTGTAAAGATTAACAAATGGAGCAGAATGGACATTGAGGATTCATATAGACGATTCAGACTAGTTTGGAATTAACGCGTACGTAGTTCTTGTTGTTGCATTGGCTGAAAGGTGGTGAAAGGAGCAAAACGAATGCTTGAGGATTCATATAGCCTGACCTAACTAATACCAAATCCAGGCGTTCTTATTATTTTTTGGCAAGATGGATCCTCCGGCAGCTAGACCCGTGGCGCAACGGAAAAAGATGACAAAACAATTGACAGGGAAAAGGGATGACAGTTCCTTGCATGCAGAAGCTAGATCTGGAAATCTCGTCGCGATAAGAGAGATTCTTGCTGAGACAGGGGAAGAAGATTTGGCAGAGTTGATGATAAAGCAAAATTCAGCTGGAGAGACTGCATTGTATGTTGCAGCAGAATATGGTTATTATCAGGTGGTTAGGGATATGATCCATTACTATGATCTTGTATCTGCTGGAATCAAAGCAAGGAACGGTTATGATGCTTTGCACATTGCTGCCAAACAAGGAGATTTAGGTAAGTTCATGTTAGTTATACAATCAATTTCTCCGCGCAGCGTTACTTGTCTTGTTCCCTTTCGAAGAAAAAAACGTCACAAGAATCTTTGATGGAACTTTTCAGGAGTTAGAGAAGGAAAAGAAGAAGAAGAACATGTGTTTTCCTTTTCTATTTTTGTAAGGAAAAGATGTGTTGTTTTTCTTTAAGAGAAACCTTTAGAATCCCAAAGGGACACAACTTTTTAGTAGTTGTGTCGCTTTCCTTTTATTAATAAGTTAAAAGATATGATAAATATATTATTTATTTATTAATATGGATTCGGGTTAATTCACATGGGTGACCTGATTCAAGTCATTCATCTCCCGCTCATATATAATGGGTCAACTCTCATTTGTATTCTGTAATTTTCATATTTGAGGGTAAACCATGTGACCATTGCATACTTCGAGAGGTTCATTGTTATACCTCTATTAGGAATATACAATATCACGATCAATAAAATTTGAGTAGATCATAGTATGCAGTACCCTAGATCGTTTATCACATTTATATTTTCATCATCTCTTTTTCTTAATTTTGAGTTCATCATTATGTATTTGTCCCATAGACAAACATAAAGGACGTCAATGAATATAATTGATGTGATTATATCCAACGATCTTTCTCATTTCATTAATTTCTTAATCTCAACATCATATGATTTTCTAGGAATCTCCCGCCAGATTGAATCAAGAATGATCTCTTGACGACATACTAAGATAGCAAACACCAAATTGAATCTCAGCGCAATGTGAAAATTACTTATAATATCCCAGCCTTCACACGATAGCAAGTAGAAACTAAACTCTATGACGTTATCAGTCACTATATGTATACATGATATGAAACACATAGCAAAGTATTGACTCCTTTGTATGGAGTGTATGTCTTTTATTAATTAAATATTATACAAATGATAGTTCAGACAACTTACGTCTAACTTTAAGTTCACAAATCTAACTCATTTTAATTTCATATGATAAAACACAACCTGACAAATTGCATGTTGATTATAAACTTTCAGCTCTCTATCATCATCACTTTTAACAATAATTAATTTATAATAGTCTCATCTCCAGCTGTCACTCAAACAATAGAGGTGATTGTCTGTGCAATTAGGCCAATCGTTTTGTTTATTTGACATACTTTTATCCTTAGAAGTTTATATACGCTATTTCATAAAAAGATGTATGTATATGAACCAATAAGAAAAAAAAATTAGGTATAAATCAACATTAATTTCAATATTGTGAATTTACATGAACATGCTTGAAACAAAATAAAATATAAATATATCATCATCTACGTAAACCTAATGACTTCACATGTCTCTCATAAGCATCGTATATCATAACATGAAATATTAGTTTATGCAGAAAATATATTGTTATAGTGAAATATTGTTATAGAAAATGACTGTTAAGAGAACATATAATATAACATAATATGAAATACTGGCTCACACAGAAAGCTGGATATTATCATGAAATGTTGTTCTATAAAATGATTATTATAGACGTCTGATTGTAGTATGTGTTGTTGTTGGTCCCAACTATTTTGGGGTTGAGGCATAGTTGTTATTGTTGTTGCCGAAGATGATATCCGTATGAACTGAACGCTTTTACTTTTCTATTTTCTGATGTATAATTCCGGCAATTTTAGTATGAATCTGAATTTTATTGTATCACATTGTTGCAGATATGGTAAAGATACTAATGGAAGCGCATCCAGAGCTCTCAATGACAGTTGATATTTCAAATACTACAGCTTTGCATACAGCTGCAAACCAAGGGCATATAGAGGTGGTGAATTATCTACTGGAGGCAGAGAGTAGTTTGGCCACAATAGCTAAAAGTAACGGGAAAACAGCGTTGCACTCTGCTGCAAGAAATGGACACTTACAGGTTCTGAAGGCGCTTTTGAACAAGGAGCCAGGGATTGCTACAAGGATGGATAAAAAGGGGCAAACTGCACTTCATATGGCTGTCAAAGGACAAAATCTTGAAGTTGTGGAGGAGCTGACTAGAGCTGATCCATCATTGATAAATATGGTTGACAATAAAGGAAATACCGCCTTCCATATTGCTGTTCGAAAAGGCAGGGATCAGGTATGTTATTTTCCTAATACAACAATTATATCTCAGGCCTGAAAATAAGTAGGAGTCAGTTATATGAATCCCCTCTTACCATATTCTATGTTTAGTTCCTAATACATTTTGATATTTGTATCCTGTCGAATAAAGGACCCATGGCATATATGTTTGAAGTAAATACCATTTTGTGAGATTTGAAAAGGCACTATTTGTTAAAAGCTCACAATTCATTCATACTTGTTTTGACAAATGCAGGTTGTCAAATTGTTGCTTGCGCAAAACAAAACAGATACTACAATCATCAACAAGTCTAACGAGTCAGCCCTTGACACTGCAGAGAAACAAGGACAGGCTGAATTGGTAACCGTCTTGCATGAATACGGAGTTCAGAGTGCTAGATCCATCAAGCCACAGAAGACAAATCAAGCAAGAGAGTTGAAGAAAACTGTAAGCGACATAAAGCACGGGGTGCACTATCAATTGGAGACTACGGCCCTAACAAGAAGACGTATACAAGAAATTGCCAAGCGCGTCTATAAAATGCATGCCCAAGGCCTTAATAATGCAATTACTTCTACCACAGTTGTCGCTGTGCTCATTGCCACGGTTGCATTTGGAGGAATCTTTCAAATCAATGGCCAATGGGTTGATAAACCAGACAGTATCCCAGCTGATCATGATCTTGGGGAAGCAAATATTGGTACAAAAACAGCATTTATAATTTTCTTCATCTTCAATGCACTGTCCTTATTTATCTCTCTTGCTGTCGTGGTTGTCCAAACAACAATCGTTGTAATAGAAAGCAGAGCCAAGAAAAAGATGATGTCGATTATGAACAAGATAATGTGGGTGGCATGCTTGTTCCTTTCAGTTGCTTACTTGGCCATATCATATGTTATTGTTGGAGATCACAATTTGTGGATGCCTGTATTAATTTCCTGTATAGGAGCAGTCATAATGTCGGTGACAATAGGAACATTGTCTTACTGGATCATTATGAACCGTGTAAGGTCATCAAACAAGAGGAGCTTTCGAAAGAACTCTATGGCCAACAGGTCACGGTCATCAGTCCTCTCAGATTCAGATCCTCTAAACAATGAATACAAGAAAATATATGTTTTATAGAAAGTTTGTCCTGGTTAATATCCAGCCCCAAATTGTAATTTTTTTTCTTTTCTTCATGTGCAGCACTCAATTTAAAGGTAGTTGCATTACCTTATGAAAGTTTTGGTTAATCCTTTTGACTCTTATGTAATGACTTGCTCACTATTCAATTTCATTGTACCTACGTAATGTGATTTCTTTGTTTTTTCTTAGGGAAGAGTTATTGTGAGATAACAGGTGTTTAGTGGAATAGTCAATATGTGCCTGCAAACTAGCTAGACACTACTGTTATTTGGCAATAGAAAATATCATTTGTATCATAGTTTCATGAAATTAGTTTCAGATATTTGTATCAATTTGTGGGTTGGGTTGAAATTGAGAATGTTACAATGGGTTGAAATAGAGATTGAGTTGGGTTATGACCCACCCAAATATACTTTGGGTTCAAATGCGCTAAAATTTGGGTTGGGTCATGACCCGCTCAATCTCAATAACTCTAACATATTATTATTTATTTATTATAACTACAATTTGAAATTTCAACTCAAGAAAATAAAAATAAAAAGTTACAAATAAATAGATAAATCATAGAAAATATAAAATAGATAGAAAACATACATTACATTAATGCAAATAAAGAGTCTTAGAACGGGTTGAAATTAGAGATTCAATTGGGCTCAATTGAAGATTTTTTTCATAATGGGTTGAGATTGAACCCAATTCAAATTATCTTGAATCCAACCCATAAAATTTTGGACGGATTGGGCGGGTTACCTATATTTGGGCTCATTTTGACACTCTTACATCAAATACATACAAGAAAACGAACGAAAAATACAAGTCTCAAGTGTTTTTGTGTCTCAAACAGAACAAAACATAATAAGGAACTTGAGGGCTCGTGGAGGTTTCAAAGAGCTACCTCTAAAGGCTCTAATGAAAGCTCGAACGGAGAAAAAGAATGCACTCAAATGTATTCGGACTCACAACCTACATAAGTGTAGAAGGAAGGACTGAGTACCCAACAACACGGTACTCAACAAGCAAACTACTAAACGCAAAGTAAAATAATAAAGAACACAAGTGTTCCTACCACACCAAACGAACCTCCAAACTACAACCTGCAAGTAAACCAACCCAACCTAAACGACTCATAATTTAAGCAGTGCTTAATTCAACAAGCACATCTTATCACTAAAACAAAGTTTATCAATTAAATATAATCAGAAAAGTAGATATTTACAATCACAATGTAGAAATAAAGTTTGTAATGATACAAATGCATGTCAAATTAATCTTTCATTTTGTTTGAGATAGTCATGTACCTGTCATTGGCACCACTTAGTCAGTATAGATAGTGGCTTCATAGAATAGACGGTGATTGATTGATTTGGATGTTTTCATATTGACAAGTTTCTCTCTTACTAGTCTTAAGATTGGATTGAGTTTGATTTATCAGTCTTTGGCCATTACCCATTGAGTTATTGATTTTGTTACTCTTTCTGAGGTTATTTCTTGATTGGTGAGTCTTCCATTGTTGATTGGACTAGTGATCGGGCCACGTGGGTTTTGTTGGTTTCTGAGTGTCGGTTACGCCAAGAGTACTGTCATGATCTGAACCTAGGACCTAGCCATGACATGACAAATGTGACACCCTAAGGTATCTCATCCAAGTCTCGTGTTCATATCATAAGAATACATAAGGTAAAGTAAGCAAAACATGAGAGAATAAGCAAGCGGAATATAACATCACATGAGTCAAAGCTTCCCTTAGGAAAAATTACATCATCACAAGCCAAATCATGCCTCTACATCATAAGATCTTGGCAGGGACTAGAACATAGCTTACTAGCTTATCCTCAAGATACACATCAAAGAAAAGTCATAAAGTCTTAAGATAAAAGCATAAAATGAACTAGGCTTATCCCCAAAGTATGGAAACTCACCAACAAGTCTTCAAAGCACAACTCTGAATCTAGTCACGAAATGGAAGAGTAATCTCGTCGTCCATGGCAAAAAAGCATAGGCTAGTACGTGAAATGTATTAAGTGTGTAGGTATTCCATACATCAAGAAACATCATAACATAATATCAATATGCATAATCATAACAATAGAATAAGGACACAATATGTATTAGCAATGCATGTTTAAAACCATGACGAGAAGCATCATCAAACCATTCATAATCCTAGCATGCATATGTGGGAATAAGACCATAATCGATAATGAGACCATGTGGCTATTACATGGAATCTCGATATTACCTCTACATCAAGCAAACAAGGAGTCTACTTTGTCAAGGTAGACTCGATTCTCACACTATAGGCTCTATCCTAGCACGGTGAGAACCTATCATAACGACCCCATCCTTTAGGCTCTATCCCAGCACGGTGTCATATCATAAAGTTATATGGATCCATTAGCAAATCTTATAGGCATATAAACATCATCATAAACTTATGGTGGCACGTAGTTATGGGATAATGGAATCTACCAAAGTCCTCTCGTTGATAATTCATATCCCACGGAATACCTAAATTATGCATATACATAGCTTTCAACATAATTCACACTTCATCAAAATCATACTTTCATAGCTTGTAAAATAGGCATCATAATTTCATGAAAACATCTCATATCATAGGAATAATCCATATACATAGTTTTCACATAGTGTGGGTATACTCCCCATCTTAGCATCATCATTGCATAAGCATTAGGATCTTAAGTCACCCTCATCATCATATCATCATCATCATCGTAACATTATCATCATAACATCATTTAAACATGTTTTTCATACTTGAAATCATATTCATGAAAACCAAAGCTTTTTCATAGAAAACTAGGGCCATGTATGGGCTATTGAGAAATTGAGTTAAAATCATCCAATTGGATGTAAATTATGAAGGAATCATACAATGAAAATAAATTTGGACCATTAGTAAGGAGCTCACATCAATTCAATAAGCCATAATTATTTACTTGAAATTATACACTTTTCACTTGAAACTCATAGAAATCATGTAATTCTTCATAATTCATGCATTGCTAGGTATAATAACCATAGAATAATCACAATCCATTCATTTGGAATCATGTCATAAAATCTCATATGAAATCACCATGAAAATTTGAGAGAAAGGAGGTTTTGAATTAGGCTTCATGGATGAAACTAATACATGAATGAATCCCTACATACCTCAAGTGATATTCCTTAGAAATTGGGGTGAAATAACCTTAAAATCCTTTACCCAAAGTTGAAGCCTTGACCCAAAGATAAAATCTTAGCTTTAATGGAGTCCTTGCGTAGAGAGAGGAATTTTGAATGTCTTTAAGAGAATTATAAGAGTGAATGAGATAGAATCAATTAGGAATAGGATTTATAGGGTTTGAGTGGGTTAAGTTAGTTAGGAGGGTCAAAACGACGTAGTTTAGGAGTTAAACAGATTGAAAATGATCAAAAAGACCTTTATTTAAAATCTACTCTAGCCTGTCATGAGACCCCGGTCACGGGCCATAAAGTCATCCTTGAGCCATGTTGGCCTTCGTGGAATGCATTTCATAAAATTTTAGCTACTATAAATTGCATTTTTAAGCCACGAAACCTCTTTCACAGTTCATAGTTCCTTTTACAGACCATGAAACCCCTCGTAGAGTAGCCTCCTAACTTAGAGAAATTTCATTCGTCAAAGGTCCCTTTCACGATCCTTTTCCAGGTTATGGTTTCATTTACGACTCATTTTATTATTTGTAAAATGATTTCTAGAAACTCAAAAGAAATTCATATTTCTGGGCTCCAATCACAAAGCCTTTCTATGAATTGTGGTCCAATCCATGAGCCGTAGATTAGCTCGTGAAGTCTGCCAGTCCCCAAAATTTCCAACTTTCAGTTTCTAAGCCTATCAACATGTAGGGTGTTACAATATCTCTCCTTTAGGATCATTCCTTCTCGAATGAGACAAAAGCAAGCTTGAGTAGGGTAGGAATATAGCCAACATCAACCCATCATGAATGCAAAAATAGAACATAAATATCATTTTCATAAAATCTTCAAACTTATGCGTCAAATATCATTTAAAAATAGTTGCATGATCATACATGCATGTAATATGACAAGGAAACACGTATTCATGAGAATTTGGAAGAATAGGTCATTTTTAGGTACCTTAGGCTTGAATAGAAGGAAAAAGGTAAGAATATCATTTCATCATATCTTTCTTGGCTTCCCAAGTAGCACTTTCAACTTGTTGGTTTCTCCATAACATTTTGACAGATGTAATATCTTTATTCCTCAATCTCTTCACTTGTCGGTCCAAAATCTTAATCGGTACCTCTTCATAAGTCAAATCCCCCTCAATAGTTACATCCTTCAATGGAACAATAGAATTAGGATCACCCATTCATTTCCTCAACATGGACACATGAAACACCGGATGAACCATAGCTAAATCCATAGGCAAATCTAGCTCATAAGCTACCTTCCTAATTCTCTTCATAATCTCATAAGGTCCCACATACCTAGGACTCAATTTTCCCCTTTTGCCAAAATGCATTACTCCTTTCATAGGTAAAACCTTCAAATACACTCAATCACCTTCATCAAACTCTAAATCTCTTCTCCTAAAATCAGCATATGAATTTTGACGGCTTTGGACAGCCTTTAACCTTTCCTTATGACCTTCACCTTCTCCATGGTATCAAGTACCAAATTTGTTCCTATCGAAGACATCTCTCCAACTTCAAATCATCCCACCGGGGACCTACACTGCCTACCATACAAAGCTTCAAACGGTGCCATCTCAATACTTGAGTGGAAACTATTATTACAAGCAAATCCAATAAGAGGTAAGTAGTCATCCCAACTTCCTTAGAAATCAAGCACACATGCCCTTAACATATCTTTCAACATTTGGATTGTCCTTTCGGTTTGGCTATCCATTTAAGGATGCAATGAGGTACTTAGCTTCACCTTTGTACCAAGGCCTTTTTGGAGATACCTACAAAATGCAAAGTAAATTGAGCACCACGATATGATATTATAGACAATGGTACTCCATGCAACCTTATCAATTTTTGAATGTAAACCCTAGCAAAATCTTTGGCACCATATGAAGTCTTTATTGATAAAAAGTGGATTATTTTTGTCATTCTGTCCACAATCATCCATATAGAATCAAATTGCTTCCTAGTCCTTGGAAAACCTGTTATGAAGTCCATATTCATTTTCTCCCATTTCCAAGTAGGAATTTCAATATCTTGGGTCAAACCGCCTGGCCTTTGGTGTTTCACCTTCACTTGTTAACAATTTGCACACCCCATCACACATTTTGCTATGTCTTTATTCATTCCATTCCACCAATACATCTCCTAATATCTCTATACATTTTGGTGGATCCCGGATGAATAGAATACTTAGAATTATAAGCCTCATCAAGTATCTTCTCTCTTAGACCATCCACATTAGGGACATACAACCGCCCTTGGTAACGAAGAACGTCATCTCCCCCTTGTGATAAGACTTTTACCTTTTTATCAAACTACCAACTTCTTCAACTCAATCAAAGTAGGATCCATGTCTTGTTTTGCTTTAACTTCTTCTACATAAGATGAATCTGCCTCATTTGTACCAATACACAACCATTATTCAAGCCATTTAACCTCACACATAAATGATCCAAATGATGCACTTCTTTAACTAGCTCTTTCTTTCCATTCTCAACATGTGCAATGCTGCCCATAGACATTCTACTCAATGCATCGGCCACAACATTAGCCTTGTTGGGGTGACACAACACACTCATATCGTAGTTTTTCAAAAGCTCCAACCATCTCCTTTGCCTTAGGTTCAAATCTCTTTGGCTAAACACATATTACAAACTCTTATGATCGATGAATATGTCAACATGCATCCCATAGAGATAATGTCACCAAATCTTTAATGCAAATATAACGGCCAATATCTCAAGGTCATGAGTCGGATAATTCCTTTCATGCACTTTCCATTGCCTTGAGGAATGACTTTTTCACATTGCATCAAGACACAACTCAAGCCTATATGTGAGGCATCATAATACACAATAAAATTATTCGGATCCTCAGGCAATGTCAAACTAGGAGGCAAAGTAAGATGATCCTTCAACATTTGAAAACTTTTCTCACATTTGTCGGACCATTGAAATTTCACTTTCTTTTGGGTCAACTTAGTCAAAGGAGAGACAATAGAAGAAAATCCTTCAACAAATCTCTTATAATATCCGACCAAACCCAAAAAGCTCCTAATATCGGATAGAGACAATGGTATAGGCCAATTCTTCACCTCCTCCGTCTTTTTTGGATCCACTCTAATACCATCATCCAAAATAATGTAGCTAAGAAAAATCACCTCCCTTAGCCAAAACTCACACTTGCTAAACTTGGGAAAGGGTTGCCCATCTCTTAATGTTTATGACACAATCCGCAAATGATCCTCATGCTCTCTTACATCCCATGAGTAGACCAATATATCATCTGTGAATACAACCACAAATATATCCAAATACGATTTGAAGATCCTATTCATCAGATATATGAAAGCGGCGAGGGCATTTATTAATCCAAATGATATAATTAAGAATTCAAAGTGACCATACCGAGTTCTAATTGTCATCTTTGGAATGTTATCTTTCTTTACCCTCAATTGGTGATATCCGAACTAAAGATATATCTTAGAAAGGTAGTTTGTACCTTGTATTTGGTCAAAAGATCATCAATCCTCAGAAGTGGATACATGTTTTTGATAGTCAACTTATTCAATTGCCGACAATCCATACACATCCGAAGTTAACTATCTTTTTTCCTTACAAAAAATACAGGAGCACCCCGTGAAGACATACTAGGCCTTATGAACCCTTTATCAAGCAAGTCCCTTAATTGTTCTTTCAATTCTTCCAACTCTGTTGAGGTCATATGGTATGGGGGTATAGAAATAGGTTGAGTATCGGGTAAAATATCAATGCCAAAGTCAATTTTCCTTACAGGAGGAATACCAGGCAAATCATTAGGGAAGACATTGGAAAACTCATTGACTATAGGAACCGAATCAAGAGTCGGAACATTAGACTCAACATTCATGACTTGGACAACATGATATATGCAACCTTTGGAAATTATTTCCATAGCCTTTACGTAAGAAACAAACTTTTCCTTGAACACCGAATTCATTCCCCTCTATTCAAGGATAGGTTCATTAGAAACTTGGAATGTGACCCTATAGGTTCTACAATCAATAAAAGCATAAGTTGCATACAACCTATCCATACCAAGAATAACATCAAATTCGGTCATATCAAGTTCAATAAGATCATATGGAAATATTTTATACAAGACCAATACGGGAAAATTTGTATAGACTTTCTTGACTAGGATTGATTCACCAATTGGAGTATAGACCAAATAAGGCTCTAATAAGACTTCTGGAGACACATCAAACTTTATGGCAAGGTAAGGAGTAATAATAAACATATTAGCACCGGGGTGAAGCAGAGTATACACATTATGATTAAAGACTCTTCACATATCGGTAACCACATCGAGAGACTCTTAAACCTTTTACCTAGCATGCAAAGTATATAATTGATTACCACATGGACCACTACCTTGAACTTGGGCACCTTGTTACACTTGCCTTCGTGGAACCACTTGACCTTGTGGATGCCCTTATTTCCCTTTAGTAGTAACATGAGGACATTCAGAGATCTTGTGTCCCACCTTTCCACAACCAAAATAAGCATCGGTACCCCTCAAGCATTCACCAAAATGGTTCCTTCTATACTTGGGACACCTAGGAGGAATAGCACCACTTTTCACAATATCACGTTGAGGCTTAGGGGTAGTTACCCTATCTTTATCAAACCTTTAAGAAACACCTTTAGACGGTCCTTTTCCTTGTTGAAAATGGCCACCACCAGATTTAACATGTGAAAATCTACCATCATAGCACGTCCTCTTGGACTCCCTCATCCTCATCCTTTGAGTTTTCTCACTCTTGTCTTGTTCAACATACGTCATGAGCCTAGAAATATCTATATTTTTTATGAGCATCATGACTTTACTTTTCATCTTTACCAAGTCAAACACACCCAAGGTGAACTTGTTCACGCAGGACCTAGAGTCGTCCACTAAATAAGGAGTATACTTAGACAATTTTGTGAACTTGAGGGCATACTCCCTCACACTTAGACCACCTTGCCTCAAATTCATGAATTCCATCACTTTAGTTTCCCTTAGTTCAAGTGGAATGAAACAATCAAGGAAAATATTCTTAAACATCTCCCAATCAACCGACCCTTCTTTAACTCTCTTGGATTTCTATTATGTGAACCAAACTTGAGTAACTCCCTTAAGTTAGTAAGCTATCAATTCAACCTTCTCCTCGAAAGATACCCCTGTAAGCTCTACCACCTTGTAAACTTCATCAATGAACTCTTGTGGATCCCTATCTACCTTTGAACCATGGAACTCCAAGGGATTCATCCTAGCAAAATTTCTTATTCTAGAAGCTAGAGTATGAGTCTTTGGAGAAGCAACAACTTGAGCAAACATAGTAATAACGGCCCTAAACTCATCATTGGTAACTTGGTCGACTTGAGGAACTTGAGGAGCCGAAGGAACTTGGTCCTCATTTGTATCATCTTCCCTAGGTAATGGAGCACATCGTGGAGGTACTTTCTAAAAATATCAAAGGACAAGCATTAATAGACTTGAAGGCACAAAATAGATCACAAAAAAAGTGAAGATTTCCTAAATGTCTCATATCCTCCTTCTCATGGATGTGGCACGCTTCACATCTATGAAAAAGACTCTACTAAATATGGCATGTTGGATTCCCTGGGACGCTTTCAAATCTTATACTCTAATACCACTTTTGTCATAGCTAAAACCTAGGGCCTAGTCGTGACACGATGAATGTGATACCCTAAGGCATCCCATCTAAGTCTCATGTTCATATCATAAGCATACATAAGGTAAAGTAAGTAAAACATAAGAGAATAAGCAAGAAGAATACAACATCATATGAATCAAAGCTTTCCTTAGTAGAAATTACATCATCACAAGTCCAAATCATGCATATACATGATAAGATCTCGGTAAGGACTAGAACATGGATTACTAGCTCACCCTCAAGATGCACATCAAAGAAAAATCATAAAGTCTTAACATAAAACATAACATGAACTAGGCTAGTCTACGAAGCATGGGAACTCACCAATAAGTGTTCAAAGCACAGCTCTGAATCTAGGCACAAAATGACAGAGTGGTCTCATCATTCATCCTTATATGGTTAGATAATGTAGTCAAAGAAGTATGTGTTATTATATGAAATATACAAAGTATGTAGGTATGTCATGCATCAAGGAATATCATAATATAATATCAATATGCATAATCATAACAATAGAATAAGGACACAATATGTATGAGCAATGCATGTTTAAAACCAAGAGGACAAACATTATCAAACCATTCATAATCCTAGCATGCATATATGAAAATAAGACCATAACTGACAATAAGACCATGCAAACTATTATGTGAAATCTTGATGTTCCCTCTACACCAAGAGAAAGAAGAATCTACTTTGCCTAGGTAGACCCGATTCTAATCCTATAAGCTTTATCCTAGCACAGTGAGAATCCACCATAATGATCCCACCCTCTAGGCTTTATCCTAGCATGGTGAGTGTCATATCATAAAGCTATATGGATCCATTAGCAAACCTTATAAGCATATAAATATTATCATAAACCTACAGTGGCATGTAATTATGGTATAATGAAATCTACCAAAGACCTCTCGGGGTTAAGTCATATCTCACGGAATACCTAAATCATGCATATATATAGCTTTCAACATAATTTATACTTTATCAAAATCATACTTTCATAGCTTGTAAAATACGCATCATAATTTCATGAAAATATCTCATATTATAGGAATTGCCCATCTACATAATTTTCACATAGTGTGGGTATACTTCCCATCTTAGCATCATCATTGTATAAGCATTAGGGTATTAAGTCACGTTCATCATCATATTATCATCATCATCGTACCAATATCATCATAACATCATTAAAACATGTTTTCCATACTTGAAATCATATTCATAAAAATCAAAGTTTTTTCATAGAAAACTAGGGTCATATGTGGGATCATGAGCAATTGAATTAAAATCATGCAATTAAATGTTAATCATAGAGGAATCATGCAATTGAAATCAATTTGGACCATTAGTAAAGGAACCCACATCAATTCAACAAGCCCTAATCATCATATACTTGAAATCATACACCTTTCGCTTGAAATTCATAGAAATCATGCAATTCTTCATAATTCTTGCATAACTAGGTTTAGTAACCATAGAATAATCATAATTAATTCATTTAGAATCATGTCATAAAAGTTCATATGAAATCACCATAAACCTTTGAGAGAAATGAGGTTCTGAATTAGGCGCCATAGATGAAACTAATCCATGAATGAAGCCCTACATACCTCAAGTGAGATTCCTTAGAAATTGGGGTGAAATAACCTTGAAATTGTAATGACTCATTAGGTCATTTTAAAAATAAATTCTCTCTCTGTATAAAATATCTTTTTCGTAAATATATTTTGAAAAATTCAAACTATTCAAGAATTACAGTTATTTAGTTGATGGATAATTTTAGATAATTAATTTAATTGATGGACTTAAATAATAATTTAGTAAATACCTTATACTATTTATCTCATATTTATTTAAAAAATTGTTAATAAGCTTTATCACTTTTAGTATATAAAATAAATAAAAGAAAAAAAGAATATAAAAAGATAATATTAATAAGTATAAAGGGCGCTGCGCAGCACTTTGAAATGAAAACACACCAGAAACAACACAAGACAACGACGAATGACAATACGGAGAAGAAAAGAAACACGTGGGAGAAAACGAAAGGAAAAGAAGAGAGGAAAAATTAGGATTTTCATCCTAAAATATCAAGGTAATTATCCCCATCCTTTCTATTAAGTTTCATGAGATTATGAGTAGATTTTTAGGGTAGAAACGTATACAATTTATGAAAAATATAGTCTAGGGTTCTTAGAATAAAACCTTGATTTGGGGGTCGAATAGCGATCCATTTTAGCTGAAATTTGACATATAAATTTATTTTATTATGGGTATATATATTTTGAAAAAAAAATTAAGATTCGAATTTGAGGGCTCGGGATGACTTTTTGACCCAATGTTTTAATTGAAAAATAAATATAGCAATATGGGTGTCATTGGATTCGTATTCTTATATGATTATGTATATGAATAGATTTGGATCATCCAGAAGCATTATGAAAGGCTCAAGTTTTGGAGTGATTATTCGATTAATTGAGGCAAGTGAATTCTCAACTCTTTGTTAAGTATATAGAATCGTGTATTTCCTTGTTATTTGTGTTTGAGATTGATGGGACTTGATGATGGTTTGGTTCTTCTTATTGAATAATCCTAATGATGAAAAGGGGATAATAAAAGATAACTTGTTATATATTGATATGTGATATGTCGAGAATGATTTGAAAGGTTTATTGATTTATTATTGATGTGGTATCATGATTGTGTTGTTGTAAATTGTGCATTGTTAGAATAATGGTCATCTCTTCATTATTTATGTGAACATATCTAATTGCATTGATTCTGAGATAAGATTGTGACAATGGTTATATGAATTGAGAAAGATTGAGAAACTAAGAGGATGTACCATTTTGAGGGACGTGTCGCACGCCACGATGGATACTATGGTTCGAGGGTCGTGTCTCACACTGCGACGGATATTATGATTCGAGGGTCATGTCATATGCCGCGATGGATACTATGATTAAAGGGTCGTGTCGCACGCCGTAATGGATATTATGATTCGAGGGTCGTATCATACGCCGCAACAGATGCATGGACTGAAAGTCCCCCATGGGTCTCGGACTGAGAGACAACAGGTGTGTATCACTAGGTCAGACATGCATCATTATGCTTGACATTGCATTGCATTGTATTACGCATCTTTATCATTTATGAACTTGTGAGTGCCTATTTATGAAATTTATGATGAATGCGTTTGATCCTTATGTTGTTGATCTATAAATGTTGGTGTGGATATTGAGCTATATGCTTTGTACATTGTGAATTATTAGGTTGGGATGATTTTTATGCAGATTGTAGTTGTGGAGGTTTGGTTGGAGAGTAAGGAGCACCCGTATTTTGTATTACTTGACTTTGTGTTTAGGAGTTTGCTTGCTGGGTACCGTGTGGTTGGTACTCACCCCTTATTTTTATATTTTTGTAGGTTATGCGCTCGGATCTTTGTGATATTCTCTCCTTTCTTCTTATCCGAGGCTTTTTGTGGAGATTAGTGAGGTAGTTTTTTGTCATCTCAGTAAGCCTCATCCTTCTATTTATGATCTTGTTCTACTTTAAACACAACATCATTTGAGACTTGTACTTTCTTTCAAATCTATTATAACACATTAGAGGCCTGTGCACGTGACAACCAGATTTTGGGAATTTTTAATTAAGTTGACTTATTATCCATAGTTAAATCTTTATTTTTATTATTTCTTCTGCACTTTATTATTATAATTAGGTTTTTGGCTGACTTGTCTTGGTTGGATAAGACGAGTGTCATCACGTCCATTTTGGATCATGACAGAAGGTATCAGAGCCCCAAGTTCATAAGTCTCACGAGTATACAAGTCAAGTCTAGTAGAGTCTCGAGGATCAGTATGGAGACGTCTATACTTATTTTTGAGAGGCTATGAAGACTATTAGGAAACTTCCTTTGGTTTATTCTTTCTCCATCGTGCATTCTTGATGCGGTGTGATTCTTATCACTTTATTTCATTCACCCTCACTTATAATAATGATTCGTGCTTGGTTCTTTATGTGAGTAGTTAGTAGTTGTGTATGGCTTGAATATTAGATATGGTACTAAAGTGTAAGTGATATAGTTATAAAAGGATGTGTTGTTAGATTTAAAAAGTTCAATGATTAGAAGAGGTTGAGTAAGGTGATGACTTGACGATGTATTTTGAGGATATTTGAGTGATGATGTTAGATAAAGATTTGAGGGATTTCATGAATGTATTATCCTTTTGGATTAGTATCTAGAAACACAAACAATATTGATGTGGTATATACGATATCAGAAGTAGTTCGACAATTAAAAGTGGAATGATAAGAATGATATTGTGTCAATTGAGATCAAAATCTCTCTATAATTTCATAGATTGAGTGGATATACTAAAGAGGTTCATGATATGATTATCACAATGACACCATGTTACCGATGCTTACTTGGTTAGAGATATAAAGTGTGTTATTTTTTCTAGCGACTGAATTTATGAAAAAATGTATTACTTAGGCTAGAGTCATGATGGATTAGATAATGTTTTGCAACTACTTGATGGGTAGAAGTATGTAGGCTAGTTTGTACTGCTTTCTAGATAGGTACGATGAGTTCTAGTGGTGGATCTAATGGACTTTCACAGTGGTATATGAAAACGGATATGTCAAGTGTGAACACTAACTACTTAAGGGGTTATTAATGTATCACAGACTCATTCAATAAGATTTAATATTGCATTCTTATTTGGAAAATCAACTAATTTCTTACCATTGATGCTTGGGTTAAGCATTATTTATAAGAAAGATTTTAGTGGAGGATCTTTAGTGCAATTAATGCATTTAGGTTGTGAGATGTATTCGAAAATTCTGAATGAGGAATATTGATCCATAATAAGATCCAAGAGAGTGGTGTGATATCAAAATGTTAAGTAGATAATATCAAAATGATAAACTTATGAGTAAGAAAAGTCTCATTGAGTATACTTGTGCAAAGCTAATTGAGAATTTTAGTAAGAAAGTGTATTCAAAATCGAGTTAGTCCTTTAAATTTGACCAACATAAAAGGTTTAGGTGTCATATCAATGATGAGGTTAATCTTGAGATGATGGCAACGATTATAGAGAATAATGGTAATAAGAGTTCGTGATGGATTATGATTCAAATACAATCATATGATAAGGGTTTTTGATTGAGTAGATTAAGTATGGTAAACACAATTTGCAGGTATCAAAGGTTATGTTTGCTACTATTTAATGAGTAACGTGATCATAAGAAAAGACATAGAATGTGTTGAGATACTGCTCCAATAGAATTGAAAGAAACTACGGTCATAAATGAATAAATTAGTGAGACATAGGAACATTCACTTTGATGATAAAGATCAAAAATATATATTTTGAGAGAGTAGAGAATTGAATTTAAAGTCATTTGTTTTCTTTAGTTATGGTGATAATGTTACATATCATTGATCTGGGTTAAAAAATTATTAGGTAATATTTCTTTTTTAAAATCTATATATGTGCGTCTTGAATATGGTGATAAACTATTTTTGTGATTTTGAGGATGATAATTAGTACATTGATTTTTTTAAGAGATATGGTAAGGTTGATAAAGAGGTGATCAATAAAAATTTAAGATACATGAATTAAAGATCTCAAGTTATGAGTTAATACCTATAGATAAAGAAAATGGGGGCACAAGTTAAAATAAAGATTCAAGTTTTCATTGTTAGTCTATATTTTTTATAGTATATTTGTCAAGATATGAATTGGTAAGATAAGAAATAATGGATAGCAATGAGTATTTAGTATTGAAAGAACTTGCATGTGGTTTGGGCCATAAATTTAGTTATTTTTTTTAATTGTTGAAGGACCTAAAGAAGTGACTCACTTAAAGTTTTGGCTTAGAGAATGAGGCAAAATGTCATGGGTTGTTGGTTAGAGAATAAAGTTGATAAGTGAGTTAGTGAAGGAACAAGAATTTGATATATTGAAGAGTTCAGGGTATCTAAAACTTGTGTTATAGGAAGAATCTAAGAAAGGTGAAGGAATAAGACCTCTTGTATAGACCTTTGGTTCAAAATTAAAGGTTTTACTAATTTTTGCTTTTGAGCTCAGATATGACCATGAAATGCACGCTTGTTTAGCACAATTTTACTATGAATTTATTAGTGACTTTTATGAAGACTGAGTTTTGATTCGAGTGGCAAACAATGATGTGCGAAAGATTCTGTATTTTTATGTTGGGTTAAATTGTTCGAATTATGGTAGGTGATTTATGGAGCACTACAGTATGGATCTACAATTCTATATGATTACTTAGAATTTCGAGGGGGTTGAAACTACTCTATTAATGGGACTAAATAAATTATTGTGATGCATTACTTAGACACGTGATATAACTAGAGGTTGTGTGTTTAAGGTATGCAGAGTTATTAAGGTGACCAAAAATCTCTCTAAGTGTTGACATGAGGTATATGATGATTTGAATGGTAGTTGAAATTTGGTATGTGAAAAACTACATGAAAATGACTTTAGGTATAATTAAATAACTTTACCTCGATGAGAAAGGTACTATCAAATTTGAAATCAATGTTATCAACTTTGGTATGACTCATATCTATAAGAAATGTTTGAATGAAAAGAGAGGAAGCCATAATTGAAATATTTGAAGGTGATAATGTATTGCTAAGAAGACTTTGATACTAGTAACAAGTTGAGAGAATGGTAAATGACAAGTATGGCTATGACATTTTGTTAGTATTAAGAGCATTGTCTTTGGTGCAGTACCGTAAGGAGTATATAGAGTTTGATAAATTAAGTATGTATGATTGTATTAGGGATCAGACAGGTTGGTTGTGAGTAGCAAAAAATAAATAAATAAAAAATAATAGTATAATAAAATAATTCAAAAAAAATGGGGTCAGATGAATAAAAACGTTTGCTAGGAGTACTATAAAAGGAGTATCTAGTATCATTTGACTTTGATTTTGTTCGTGTCTTCACTTTTGTAGACAGATCCTTAGTGGTGGATCGGGTGAACCGATCCTGTAATTTTCTCTTGGGAAGATAGGATGCTTGTGCAGACTTGATTATTTTAATTATGAAAGATTTAATCTTTTTTTTTGGGTAGTTGAAGTATACAAGTGGTTCTACACACACAACTTTGCTTATGTAAATTTATAGAAGAGCTACCATGAATACTTATAGTTTTCCAGTAGTCTTAAGATTCATCTGGTCGTTAAGGTTGTGTTCTGGCTATGTGCGTATTGAATATTAGACATGTTGGTTCCAGCTCTATCGCTCTTAAGGGTTATTTATAATCACAACTTTTCATCTAGTATTTATAATGGTATTGTTAGAGCATCTGGATGTTTTGGTGTATCATTCGCTAAGTGATTATTTAATCATTTTCTTTGTCCAGAGATCACATTTTTTAATTTAAGTTTGCGAGAAGATTTGATTGTGAGAATGGAATCTTAACAAGATTCATGATGGTTTGTGCATTAGGAGTGTGGGATGATTGATTTAGATTCTCTTTTGATTATGGTCGATATTGAGTTGAAATTTTATCATCGTTATGTGAGAAAGATTCCATCCTAATTGTTGAGTTATGGTCAAGTGAGTTGTTATTCAGATTGGGTTCATGGGTTAGACTGTGGCTTGAAAATTACTACTGATTTGTAAATCAATCAAGGTTTGATTCAAAAGTTCAGTTCTTAATAGTCGAATTTGATGGAATGGTCTTCATGAGGAGCTTACTTTGATTGATGAATACTGACTCTGGAAGATAATAACTTAGAATTTTGGTAATGTCGATTATTCTTCCTTCTCCTTCCTTATGTTTGAGGACGAACATGATTTTTAGTGGTGGATAATGTAATGACCCGATAGGTCATTTTAAAAATAAATTCTCTCTCTTTATAAAAGATCCTTTTCGTAAATTTATTTTGAAAAATTTGGACTATTCAAGAATTACAGTTATTTAGTTGACGGGTAATTTTAGACAATTAATTTAATTGATGAACTAAAATAATAATTTAGTAAATACCTTATACTATTTATCTCATATTTATTTAAAAAAAATTGTTAATAGAGTTTATAACTTTTAGTATATAAAATAAATAAATAAATAAATAAAAGAATAAAAAAAAAGAAAAAAAAGAATATAAAAAGATAATAATAATAAGTATTTCGAATGAAAACACATCAGACGCAACACAACGACGAACGACAATACGAAGAAGAAAAGAAACGCAGGGAAGAAAAAGAAAGGAAAAGAAGAGAGAAAAAAGTAGGATTTTCATCCTAAAATGTCAAGGTAATTATCCCCATCCTTTCTATTAAGTTTCATGAGATTATGAGTAGATTTTTAAGTTAGAAACGTGTACAATTTATGAAAAATATAGTCCAGAGTTCTTAGAATAAAACCTTGATTTGGGGGTCGAATAGCGATCCGTTTTAGCTAAAATTTGACATATAAATTTATTTTGTTATGGGTATATATTTTTTGAAAGAAATTTTTAAATTTAAATTCGAGGGCTAGGGGTGAATTTTTTATCCAATTTTTGAACCAAAAATAAATATAGTAATATGGATGTCATTGGATTCGTATTCTTACATGATTATGTATTTGAATAGATTTTAATCATCCGGAAGCATTATGAAAGGCTCAAGTTTCGAAGTGATTATTCGATTAATTGAGGCAAGTGAATTTCTCGACTCTTTGTTAAGTGTATAGAATCGTGTATTTCCTTGTTATTTGTGTTTAAGATTAATGAAACTTGATGATGTTTTGGTTCTTCTTATTGAATAATCCTAATGATGAAAAAAGGATAATAAAAGTCAACTTGTTATATATTGATATATAATATGTCGAGAATGATTTGAAAGGTTTATTGATTTATTGTTGATGTGGTATCATGACTATGTTGTTGTAAATTGTGCATTGTTAGAATAATGGTCATCTCTTCATTAGTTATGTGAACATATCTAATTGCATTGATTCTTAAACAAGATTGTGACAAAGGTTATGTGAATTGAGAAAGATTAAGAAACTAAGAGGATGTACCATTTCGAGGGACGTGTCGCATGCCGCGATGGATACTATGATTCGAGGGTCGTGTCACACGCCGCGACAAATATTATGATTCGAGGGTCGTATCGCACATAGCAACAGATACTATGATTCGAGGGTTATGTCACACGCCGCGATGGATATTATGATTCGAAAATCGTGTCGCATTCCGCGATGGATGCATGGACTGAAAGTGCCCCATGGGTCCCGGAATGAGAGACGGCGGGTGTGTATCACTAAGTCAGACATGCATCATTATGTTTGACATTATATTACACATCTTTATCATTTATGAGCTTGTGAGTGCCTATTTATGAAACTTTTGATGAATGAGTTTGATCCTTATGTTGTTGATCTATAAATATTGGTGTGGATATTGAGCTATATGCTTTGTACATTGTGAACTGTTAGATTGGGTTGATTTTTATGCAGGTTGTAGTTGTGGAGGTTTGGTTGGAGAGTTAGGAGTACCCGTATTCTGTATTACTAGACTTTGTGTTTAGGAGTTTGCTTGTTGGGTACCGTGTGGTTGGTACTCACCCCTTGCTTCTACATTTTTGTAGGTTATGCAGTCGGATCTTTGTGATATTCTTTCTTCTCTTCTTATCCGTGGTTTTTTGTGGAGATTAGTGAGGTAGCTATTTATCATCTCAGTGAGCCTCATCCTCCTATTTATGATCTTGTTCTACTTTAGAAACAACATCATTTGAGACTTGTACTTTCTTTCAAATCTATTATAACACATTAGAGGCTTGTGCACGTGACAACCAGATTTTGGGGATTTTTAATTAAGTTGACTTATTATCCATAGTTAAATCTTTTTTTTTTATTATTTCTTCCGCACTTTATTATTGTAATTGAGTTGTTGGTTGACTTGTCTTAGTGGGATAAGACGAGTGTCATCACGTCCATTTTTGGTCGTGACATAAATCCTTGACCCAAAGCTGAAAATTTAGCTTTAATGTAGTTCTTGCTTAAAGATAAGAATTTTGAGAGCCTTTGAGAGAATTATGAGAGTGAATGAGATAGAATGAATTAGGAATAGGATTTATAGGGTTTGAGTTGGTTAAGTTAGTTATGCGGGTCAAAATAATGTAGTTTAGGAGTTAAACAAATTGGAAATGACCAAAAAGTTCTTCATTTAAAATATGTCGAAGCCTGTCATAAGACCTTGTTCACGGGCCATAAAATCATTCACGAGTCATAATTGGTCTTCATGGAATGCATGCCACAAAATTTTAGCTACTGAAAATTATATTTTGAATTACAAAACCCCTTCCATGGTTTGTAGTTCCCTTTACGAACCATGAAATCCCTTGTAGAGTAGCCTTCTAACTTAGAGAAATTTTGTTCGTCAGAGGTCCTTTTCATGATTCTTTTCCACAGGTCATAGTTCCATTTATGACTCGTCCTGTTATTCATAAAATGATTTACAGAAACTAAAAAAATTTCCATCTATTTAGGCTCCAACCATGAAACCTTTCTACAACTCGTGGTCCAGTTCATGAGTCGTAGATTGGCTCGTGAAGTCTGTCAGTCCCCAAAATTTCTCAACTTTCGATTTTCAGGCCTATCAACATGTAGGGTATCACAGGTACCCTCTTGAGGCATGAAAAAAATATTGTGTTATTTCAGTATGTGTATGGATTATTGTGTTTTAGTTTCCTGTTTATATCCTATTTGTGGAGTAGCCGCATTATCCTACAAGTACACTTTATTTATGTGTACTGATATTGCACATGTTCTTTCTTTGTTGTGTACAGAGCATCGTCAAACGATTGTGGATAGACCTCAGTTAGGAGACCACTGATTCCCAAATTCAAGGGTGAGACAACATATTTCTGGCCACAATAGATTCTTCTATTTTCTTTGTCCATTTTGTTTTAAGACTCAAGACTACTGTCATTTATTCATTGGTTTTAGTTTTGAGGTTGCATCCCTATGTCCAGGCTTGTGGTTTAGGTTTTGGTTAAGGGATAACCCGTCCAATCCGTCCAAACTTTTATAAGTTGGGCTCAAGATAATTTTAATTGAGTTCAATCTCAATCCGTTCAAGTCTTAACCCATATAAAAAGAATCTTCAATTGAGCTCAATTTAATCTCCAATTTCAATCCTTTCTAAGGCTCTTCACTTGCATTGATATAATGTATATATTTTTATCTATTTTATTTTTTCTATCCATTATCTATCAATTTGTAACTTTTTATTTTTATTTTTGAGTTGAAATACAAATTGTGATTATAAAAAATAAATAATAATAATATGTTAGAATTATTGAGATTGAGTGGGTCAAATTGGGTGGGTCATGACCCAATCTAAATTGTAGCCCATTTGAGCCCAACACATTTGAACTAAAAGTAAATTTGGGTGGGTCATAACCCAATTTCTATTTCAACTCATTTTAACATTCTCAATCTCAACTCAATCCGCCCGTTTGACACCCCTAGTTTTGGTACATTGACTTTCAATTCTTGGGAGTATTCTCACACAGTTAAGTTTTGTTGAGTTTGTGGGAACTCAATGAGTTCTTTTATTTTAACTTGCTTTAATAACTTAAAATTGTCAAATTATGTTAAATTGGCTTGTATTGTATGGGTTAAGGTATTGATTTTTCCACCGGAAGATTAGTTAGGTGTCACTCATGGTTCGTTCGAGTTGGTGACAAATTCTATGACTATCACATGAATTAGGATAGACAAAAGGATATATATGGGGTTTATGATACGAGCTCCAATATTTAGTTTGAAAAAGGGCAAAAAACATAACTATACATTGTTAGAACCTAAATTACATGACTCCCCCAATTTTTTCATATTTACACTAGAATATCAAAAAACAATTGTTGCAAAAAAGGTAAAACTAATTAGCAAGAGTTTAATTAAGGAGACTGCATAATTAATGGGATGAAATGCCAACAAAAAGGGCACATTGATCAACATTCCATTATTAAGAATTTTAAATTTTAATACCAAAAATAAATATAAAGGGTTCCTTAAATAAGTCAACATAATGAATTAATGGGTAATGTAATGAACCTGCTAATTTATTTTATTTTATTTTTATTCTTTAGTGTTATAATTTGTATGAATATATTATTATGTTGTGACTAAAACTGACTTATGGTGCTGCAGATGGTATTTATTTTGGTTTTGTATTGAATTAATTGTGTGTTGTTATCCAGTTTTGTGAATTATTGGGAAATTGATGTATTTATTGTTAATATTTAAATGAAGTGTCAATGTACAATTTTGAATCTTGGCTTAATGTTGGTGGTATTTATGATTTATTTAAAGCTAGTCCAATTGAATGATATTTGTCTACCAAAAGCTATATATTTTTGTATATTCTAATATTTCATACAAAAATGTGTAATACTTTTCAAAAGTTGCAGATTTGTTTTGTATAGATATTGATTCTAAACTACCATAATAATTGATAATGTAAGACAATAGATGATAATTTGTTTGGTATAATAATTGATTCGGTATAATAATTGGTTTTGGTGGCCATAATTCTTTTTAATCTTAAAAGTCAAAATTTTGATTTGAAAGTTGGTATAGTATTGGTGTTTAAATAGTTTACAAGATGTGTAATAAGAAAACAAGTTACTGTATAGATTTAGATAATTTTGGTATAATAGTTGGTATACTTTTGGGTATTGTAATGTTTTTTTTTAGAATATAAAACAGATATTGTGTGGTGTATGACTAAAAATTTGATTTGAAAATTGGTATAGTATTGATGATTTAATAGTTTACAAGATATGTAGTAGGAAACCTAGTTGGTATATGGATTGACATAAATCAAAAAAAAAAAATTAGAACCAATAGAATCAAAATTAATAAGAGCATGAAAATATTCATAAAAATATTACAAAAAACTTCATAACATAGATGTCCAAACTAATGTATATGCAACAATAACTTAAACACATCTAAAAAACACATCAAGTCGCGTCTTAAAAGTAGTCACATCTGAATATAAAGCACCAACATCTAAAAACCAAAAAATACATCAAACGAACACTCAAAAAGCAGTGACCAATTTAACCACCACAACAAAAAGTTTATGACTTCATCCTTGGGACATAATTTAACCACCACAATCATTCTTCTTGTTTTTCTTCCAATCTCCACATAATCATAACCTTGGCAAATGAACTCAACAAACACAATGTGAATGATCCACAGTCATTGTATTCAGGAAAAAAATTAAACTTAAATTTAAAAATCGAAAGGAATAAAATTATAATACTTACTTGGAATCTTCAAGTTGTTGTGGAATATTTTTATACTCCAGTGAAACCAAAATTTTAGAAACACTTTCAACTAAAAAATTTGAAAGAAAATGAATGAATACTCCTATTGTTGTAAAATGGATGTCCAAATAAATAAATATTCTCCTTGTCCACATAATATATTTTGTGAAAACTTACATAGGCACATAATATACACTATGTGAAAGATGTATTTACACTAATCTTAATATATGTTGTAATCTAATCATCCATGTATTATACTTGTTGTCTAAGGTGTATACATGGCAATGAGATAATCATAAATGACCATGTATACACATGTATAAATACCCTCTTTCTTGTAACAAAATGATAAGAGTGAAAAGAAGAACAAAGTGAGAATAAGAAATACTACATCTTCTCTTTTATAT
>JBCEWC010002067.1:0-36564 GCA_038996855.1 Solanum aculeatissimum
AGGGGTTTAGGAGACCTTAGGGTACCAAAAAGGGGCTTAAGGAAATGTTAAATCATGAAAATACCATTAATAAAATGCAACTTTCCGAGACTAAGAAGAGTCAAACGGTGCTACAATTCCCGTCACATTGTTCACGGGCCGCTCAACCTCCCCTCTCACCACACTTAGCTAAATTTCCAACGCGAACTCTCGGATGACTTTCTGGAACACTTCACGAGCATCCACATGGACCGACTGGAGGTTGACTAGTCGTGTACCTATCTCGTGAGCCTAAAATTAGCCACCTGAACTCGTCCACGGCTTGTCCTAGCCACTATCCCACTTGACAGGACAGTACACGGACCGTCCAAGCTCAAACTGACCGTTTGAGGTTTCGTGGCTTAGGACTTGGTTCATGGGGTGGTTCCTGGCCACCCCTAGCTCAATGGAGCACCCAAAGACACCCCACACGGACCATGGCCCTGCCCTTAGCCACTTTTCTGAGCCTATCTCCAACGTCTTCCGAATTTCAGGCAGTCTCACTGTTTGGGCCATAACGCCATCTTACAAACTCCGAATTGAGTGAAACCAGTTGCGTTGCGAATCTTAATAAAAGATATTCAATTTGATATATATTATCCCACATTTTTCAACCCACACCAAAAGTTGTGACCATTTAAAGTTCACTGCCCAAATTATCCCTCTAGGCCACCAATTAGCTCGTTTTGCGTTCGGCCACTTAAACTCAACCCGTGGCTACCAAAAATCAACCATGACCAGTAGTACATCATATAAGTCCAACCATAAGGAGATTTTGAAAATGTTTGGGTTGTTACATAAACCGTCTGTATGCAATGAGCAATCGACAGGATCATGATGTTACACCAGATGTTGTCATAGGTATGCTTTGAGTCTTTTCTCATGATGTATATGCCTTGATTGATCCAGGTGTCACTTTATCATTTGTAACTCCATATGTGGCTAGTAATTTTGAGATCCTTCCCGAATGTCTTCTTGAGCCCTTCAATGTTTCTACTCCTGTTGCTGAGTCCATTCTAGTTAAAAGGGTATATAGAGATTGTACGGTGTCTACCTATCAGATAGAAACTTTGGTAGACTTAGTTGAGATAGAAATGATTGACTTTGATGTAATTCTTGGTATGGACTGACTTCATACTTGTTATGCCTCTATCAACTGTAAAACCCAGACGGTCAAACTCCAATGTTTGAATGACCCTGTTATAGAATGGAAAGGTAGTTTTGCAGTGCCTAAGGGTAAGTTTATTTCCTACCTTAAGGACAAAAAACTAATCTCTAAAGGACGTATCTATCATCTTGTGCTAGTTAAGTTTGATGATGTAGAATCTCCACCTTTTGAGTCAGTTTTAGTTGTCAATGAGTTTCCTAATCTCTTCCCCATTGATTTTCTTGGAGTCCCTCCTAATAGGGAGATTGACTTTGGGATTGATGTTCTCCTCGATACTCACCCCATCTCTATTTCTCCATATAGAATGGCTCCTACAGAGTTGAAAGAACTAAAAGAGCAGTTGAAAAATCTCTTGGATAAGGTATTTATTAGATCGAGTGTCTCTCCATGGGGAACTTCAGTCCTATTTGTTCAAAAGAAAGAATTGTTCCCTCAGGATGTATATAGATTATCGCAAGTTGAATAAGGTGACCATTAAGAACAAATATCCCCTTCTGAGAATTGATGATTTGCTTGACCAACTTCAGGGTGCCATTATTTTCTCTAAGATAGACCTCAGATCAGGCTATCACCAATTGAAAGTGAGGGAATATGACATCCCGTAAATGGCTTTTCGAACCTGATATGGTCACTTTGAGTTTCTAGTAATGTCTATCAAATTGACCAACACTCCTACCACTTTCATGGACTTGATAAACAGAGTATTCAGACATGACATATTCGTGATTATATTTATTGATGATATATGAGTGTATTCTAGAGATGAGGAAGAGTATGTCAATCACCTTTGAATTGTTCTTCAAACGCTCAAGGATAGTGAGTTGTATGCAAAATTCTCCAAGTGTGAGTTTTGGATCAAGTCCATGGCTTTTCTAGACCATATTATTTTGGGTAATGGTATTTGAGTAGATATACACAGGATTGAGGCAGTTAAGAACTTGCCTAGACCCACTTCTCCAACTGACATAAGAAGTTTTCTGAGTTTTGTTGGTTACTATCGTAGATTTATTAAGTGATTCTCTTCTCTATCCTCGCCATTGACTAAGCTGACTTAGAAGAAAGCGAAATTCCAATGGTCTGATAAGTATAAGAAGGGTTTTCAAGATTTGAAAATTAGATTAACGACTGTACAATGTTGACTTTACCTGAGGGGACCGATGATTTTGTGATTTATTATGATGCTTCTAGAGTGGGATTGAGATGTGTATTGATGCAAAGAGGTAAGGTCATAGCTTATACTTCTAGACAACTTAAGAACCATGAGAAGAACTATCCAACTCATGACTTAGAATTGGCTGCAGTGGTATTTGTACTCAAGATTTGGCGCCACTATTTATATGGAGCACACATCGATGTATTCACAAACCACAAGAGCCTAAAATATGTATTCACCCAGAAAGATATTAACTTGAGGCAGAAGAGATGACTTGAGTTGCTTAAGGATTATGATATGAGCATCCTCTACCATTCAGGTAAAGCTAATGTGGTTGTTGCCGCTCTTAGCAGGTTGTCTATGGGAAGCACTGGTCATATGGAAAGAGAGAAGAAAGAGTTGGCCAAAGAGGTGCACACGCTAGCAAGATTGGGAGTTCAACTAGATTAATCTTGTGAAGGTGGAATATTTGTGCATAATGGGTCCACATTATCTCTTGTGATAGAGGTAAAGGAGAAGTAAGACCAAAATCCAATTGTACTCCAATTGAAGAAAGATGTACATAAGCAAAAAGTAATAACATTCATCAATAGGGGAGATAGGGTATTAAGATACCAAAGTAGAATGTGTGTTCCAAATGTTGATGGTATTAGAGAAAGGATCATGGTAGAAGCCCATAACTCTAGATATTGTATCCATCCAAGGTCTACCAAAATGTACTGCGACTTGATAGAGGTTTATTGGTGGAGTGAGATGAAGAGACATATTGCAGACTTTGTTTCTAAGTGCCTAAACTACTGAGTAACCTAGAATTTTGAAATTCCATAATGGAAGTGGGAGATAATCAATATAGATTTCATCACAGGCTTACCGAGGTCTCGCAGATAGCATGATTCGATATGGGTAATTATTGATAGGATGACTAAGTCAGCTTACTTCTTGGAAGTAAAGACTACTAATACGGTAGAGGAGTATGCCCAACAATATATCCAAGAGATTGTTTGGTTGTATGGAGTTCCTTTGTCCATCATATCAAATAGGGAATCTTAGTTCACTGCTCAATTCTGAAAGTCCTTTAAGAAAGTCCTGGGTTCAAAGGTGAATTCCACCCTTAGACTGATGGTCAGGCATAGCGTATGATATAAGCTTTGGAGGATATATTGAGGGCTTGCATCATCGACTTTAAAGGTAATTGGGATGACCATTTGCCTCTGATTGAGTTTTCCTATAACAACAGCTTTGATTCGAGTATTCAAATAGCTCCTTATGAGTTCTTCTATGGGAGGAGATATAGATCACCGATCTGATAGTTCAAGGTAGGTGAAGTAGGGTTGATTGGACCAAACTTTGTACATCAAACTATGGAGAAATTAAAGATCATCCAAGAAAGATTGAGAACTGCATAGAGTTGCCATAAGTCCTACACTGATGTCAGGAGAAGGGACTTAGAGTTCGAAATGAACGATTGGGTATACTTGAAAGTGTCAACCATGAATGGTGTAATGAGATTCAGGAAGAAGGGAAATTTTAGTCCTCTATACATTGGTCCTTATCAAATTCTAAAAAGAGTAGGAAACATAGATTATGAGTTGGAGCTACTACAAAAGTTGGCAACCATCTATCCAGTCTTTCACATTTCTATCCTTAAGAAGTATTTGGGAGATCCGTCCTTGGTTGTGCCTACTGAAAGTATTGGAGTGAAGGATAGTCTGAGTAATGAAGAGATCCCAATCTAAATCCTTGATCGTCAAGTATGCAAGTTTAGAACTAAAGAGTTTATTGAAGAGGCCACATGGAAAGTTGAAGAGGATATGAAGGCTAGATACCCCCACCTATTCTTTCCTCCTAATGATGAAATTGATAGTAATGATTCATTTCTATTCTTTGAGTTACTTTTCCATTGTTGAGTTGAGTTCTTATCTCTGAATTGATTTTCCTCTTGAGTCTATGAGTATTTGAGTATGCATTTCTTTAATTATATTTGTGTCTAATGATGATGTTAGAAAATAGTCTTTCAATTGTAAATCCTGAGTTGAAGTTGATTTTGGAGTATAAGTATTCGAGTATTTGAGTTCTTGATGGTGTTCTTGCTTGATTGATCTTGAGTTGCTCATTATTCAAGAATGAAAGATCCCAATGGGGAGATATTTTGACACCCCATAACTCTATTCTTATATTTACCTATGTTGCAAGACTCATTTTTACATGCGAGATATGGATTAGGGTCATAAGAGACTTCTAGCACTTAGCCGAGTTCAAAACTTTCCTATAAATTGAGTTTCTAGTGTTAGATTATACAAGGGTCAACCTTAAATTCTTATAACTCTTAGCACCCAAATAATCATGTATCCTATGACCTACCAAATGAAAGATATTTAAATTATCTTTCCAATGCAACTAATTTCAACTCATTTGGAGTTCGGAGTCAAACGGTATAACTGTTTTACTACAGACTGTCAGAGTAAAGTGTACTTACGAAACCTACTTACAGGTTGTGGATTGAAGTACGACCCATCAGGTAACTCATGGGAAAAATTCTTGAAAACCCATTTTTGAGCCCCAGAATTGACGGACCCATCTACGAGCCGTAGAAGTATCTATGAGCCATAGTTTGGGCTCGTGGAATCAATCTAGAGACCTCAAATTTTGCATGTACGGAATGGTCCCTACGGGCCGTGGAAGTTTCTATGGGTCGTAGATGGGCCCTTGGATGACTTTGATAGCTTTTTAAGAAAGGGTATTTTTATCTTTTTTCACCCTTTCAAAGCCTTAATCTGATCTTTTTACACCCTAAACATATCAGTTAAGCCTTTTTACGCTAAATCACATTCTACAACTTAGAGCAAGGTTTCAAGGGAGAAAAAGGCTAGGGTTTGAAGAGAAAACTTCTGAATTCTTCCAAGTTTTTCTAAGACATAAACTTCCAGGTATGTAAGGCTAACCAAAACATGGATTATATTCTTCTATATGCCCCATAACCCAAACGAATAGAGTTGTGAATTAATTCAGTCTCCTATGATTGTATTTTGAAGGTTTTCCTTAAATCCTAATGTATATCTATGTAATCTTTGCATGAAATTACAATTTTATGAATTAAATACTTGAAATTAAATGACTTTACTTCCTAAATGAATCCTAGAATGAATTCTTGTTATTTTTGCATATTACACTTAAATGGACATGCATGAATATAAATTAAGGATAAAGAGTTTATAGAATTCCTGAATGTTTTTTACTTTATTTTTGTTTGCCTAAATGCTATGAGTTAGAAAAATGCATGATTGAGTCTTTATAAGTCAAGAGTTGAACCTTAACAAAATGTAACCAAAGAGTTGATGGTTGATGTGATGAATTTAGTTGACAAATGTCCAATGAGACTAGTTGAAAGAGTTAACCATAGGGTTGATGTCTTATGAGCATGTTGAGTCTTGGGAGGAGTATTGAGCACTGAATTGAGTAAGAGTAAGTTCATCTTGAACTCAATAACTACGTGACCAACATAGGAGAGGATTGAATAGTAAAAATGGATTTTCCCTATTTTCTCAAAAAGAGGACTTGAAGTTATTATTGTGGATCCACTGATGGGATGTCCTTTACCCTAGCAAGATATTAGATAGATGTGACAATGACATCATTTCGTTGTATCATCACCGACTAATAGGTGATGATTGTCAATTAGAGAAACTCCAAAATAAGCCTTGATAGTACTCTGAGTGGATTGGATTAGATGATATGTAAGTGGTCATTGTCTAAACTGTATTCTTACTCTTGACTTTATGATTGAGTTCCCTGCTTCTTGAGTTGATGTTATTCTACCCTTTACATGTTTCATTCTACTATTTTACATACTCGTACTTTCCACGTACTGACATCTATTTGGATCTACATCTTTCCATGATGCAGAGAAAGGTACTAGCGGTCATCAGCAGGCGCACCGTTGAGGACCTATTTACATTCAGCTGATTGGTGAGTCTTCCCTACTTTCGGAGGATATCATGTTTCTTTATAGCTTTGAGTTTAGACTTAGTTTATTTTATTTTGAGGTAGTCATGGACCTGTCATTGACACCATTTAGTCAGATATTTTAGAGGCTTCATACACTAGCCAGTCGAGTTGTGATTGAATGCTATTTTTGCTAGTTTTCTTTCATACTAGTGTTTAACGGAAAAATGCTGATTTTCAAAAATTTACTTAGATTTTAGGAAAAATCAATTTTGAGAAAACAATAGAGTCACCACTTAATTTTTTAAAAGAAAAATCTAGAAAATCGTTAAAATAATTTTAAAGAGATCTAAACAGAAAAATCTCTTTTAAAATCCGAAAGAATGAGTTCGAGTTCAAATTTCCATTTCAAGAAGGTTTTATGCACTTGAAATGGCGTCTAACGCGTGGTTATCCGACGATTAGAAAGATATTTGACTAACTAAACAAAATTTTGTTTGAAAGCGTAAAGATAATTTAAGTAAAAGAAATTTAAATAAATGAGTAAAATAATTCTATCGTTAGAAAGACGTAGATTTTTAAAGAGAAGAAATTATTCTTTTAAAAAATTTCAAGTAAACAGAGACTAAATTTATTTCAAAGGAGACGTATTTTTAAGTTAACTCAATGTGAAAAGATAAAATGCAAAATTTATTTATTTAAGAAAAAAGAAAAGGACTCGAAACATTTTTGAGTAAAAGAGCAAATATATTTTACTTTATTTTATTTTATTTTATTCTTGAAAGAAAAAAATAATAAATAGCTCAAGTAGAGGAAAACAATTTGTAAAAGAAAATTTGCCAAAATTTAAAACAAAGGTTTGAAACTCCAAAGAGAATATCATTATTTATTTATTTTTTAAAAAAAAATAATTATTATTATTATTATTTAAAAAATTGACAAGCAATCAGAATATTGAAAATATTTAAAAATGATTCGTTAAAGTTTTGAAGGACTTGAAATTTTTTAAAACTCAACTATTTTTTAAGCGAAATTAATAATTGATCAATCTTGTCATAAAATTGAATTCTCGAAAATAAATAAATAAATAAGATAAACAAATTTAAATTATCATAAATGGTTTGTCATTTGGAGATTTAATTAAGTTAATAACAAGAGAAGGTTGGTATACAAATAAATACAAACAATAAACAAGGTAACACATATAAAAAGAAAAAGAGTTGAAGGGTTTGGGCCTTTATCCCAAAAAAATCTGTTGCAATTTTCTTGGGCCTTTAAACTTCATTTCCTGCAGTATCACACTTCTGTATATAAGTGTATAAACCAGTTTTATGCCGCGAAAAACCTGTAATTTCCTTACGTGATCTGCATTTCAGCTCCCTAATGATTCGAATAGTGTGGTATGACCCGAGGATATGTGGGGGAGAGCTCAAATGAGCTCAAGCTCCATTAATATCAAGCAAAGAAAAGAATGAAAATAAATTAGTAAAAATAAAAGTTTTTGACAGCCAAAAGAAAACAATGACAACTTCTATCCTTCTTTCAAGAGACCACAGAAACTCTATAGAGTAAGGATGTTGTATGACTAGCAAGCTAAATGACAAAGTTCACATGACTACACAATCCATCCTTGACACAGTAAAGAAGGGAAATGGAATACATATGAACGTGAGATATAAACAATGGTCTCAAATAACTTCAATCTAAAAGAAGACTTCATCGTGATAAGCAAAACTAAAAACAAAATCCGAGATAACAAAGTGTGGAAATGGGGTCTAAGTGGATCCTTTAAAATAATTACTATGAATTTAGTTTAAGATTTGGGCATAATGATCAACTTCACAGGTAACAATTAAAGGAAAAGGTGTAACTCAAAGATTCATATCAATAAACTAGCAAACTTCTACATAGAATAATAAGAAAGAAAAGCTTTCCTTGAACAAACCATAAGAAATTGAAATTAGGCCTTATGTTTTCAAGACATTATCTCCAAGGATTAATCTGAAATGAGGCATAAGACACCCAACAACATGGTAAAGAAACTGATTCAATTTCAACATGGCAAACTTATTTTTTAGGGATTAGGATAACCCATTTCATATAGACGAAAAAACTATCCACATGTGTCTTGTACCAAGGTTACGACGATTACTATTAAACACCCTACTCCTACTAACTGTGGTAAGCATATGGAGAATATGATGTTCAAACACATAACAGGTATAGACAGCATGTTCAATAACTTTTATCCAGACATTTCGAAAAAAAGAAGAGTGATGAAGATAGCATGATCAAGAGCCATATTAGAACAAGATTAGCTTAAACAGAGGTGGCGAAATAATGTCGATCCAAATTAGACAAGGAACAATGCTAAGACAATTATCAACCAAAAGATAAATCTTGACGAAGCTATGCAACTAAAAAGGGGGAAACGATAATGATTTAGAGAAAGTCAATCATACCACAATGGAATACAATATTATGTGACACAGCTAAGTCAAGTACAAAAATTAAACAATCCTTAGGCTCAAAGCATCACATTAGAATATTTTAGCGTTAATGGGAACCAAGCGATGGCTAAACCTCACATCAAAACCGATTCAACCTTCATCAGATATAGCTATTCCATTAACATACACAAATTTCGAAAACTAAACAAGGAAGTTGAAGAATTTACCTTTGCCGGGCAGCGACTGAGACGAGACGAGCTTGACGAAATTCCTTCACCACTCAGAGAGCGTGAGGGAGTGACGTGTTTATGTTCGGGTATGGGGTTGTGTATATGTGAGTTGTAATGTTTTACTGAAAAAATAGGCTAAAATAAGGTAAATTGGGTCGGGTCAGGTATTTTTGAATGGGCTGAGTTTCAGGTTTAGAGGCGAGTTTGAGGTTCAGAACGGGTTGGGTTAAGGGTTTTCAGGTCGGGTTAGGTTATGTTTAAGGGTTTTAGGGGCCGAGTTTGACTGGATTTTCGTGGGTTTGACTGGGTTGAGGGTTTGATCAGGTTTGAGGTTTGACTGGGAATGGATTAGGTATAAAATGGGTTGGGTTTGAAGATTAGGGTTGAAAATTGGGTTGAGGTTTTTGAATTTAAATATTGACCGCTCAAAATTGCAAACACGATCATTTAGAATGTGATCAATTTGAATAAATTGATTAAATTGATCACGAGACGAAATCAATGTACGTAAATTAATTAAAGAGCTTCTTGAAATCAACAAAACAAAATAACTAACTTAATTGTCAAATAGCTTACTTTGAAAATAACTTACAAATTAACTAAGATAATTAACAAAAATGAAACCTTCAGAATGATTTTTTTGCGAAATCATGAAAGAAATGAATACGTAACTAGATATACGTATATAAGAACACAATGAAAATACGTATGTAATATACACATACATGTACATACATACATGTATATAATTTTAAAAGGTTAAAATATTATCTATAAAAATAATAATAATAATAATAATAATAATAATAATAATAATAATATATATATATATATATATATCTATATATATACATACACACATATACATTCATATATATGTATGTATATATAACTTTAAAAGTTAAAATAATATACAAAAGAATAATGAGAAATATATATAAAATATATACACACATATATATACATGTATACACACATATATACATGTATATACAATTAAAAAACTAAAGTAGTATATATAAAAGATATGTATACGTAATATACACAATATTTGAAAATCAAAGGATTATCATAAAAAGATCCAAGGAACTTTTGAATTTTTTTTCTTTTTTTTTTCAATAAAAATAATTATTTCAAATTATTGACAATTTGAAGAAGCTCAATAATTAATTTATATCGTGGAAGGTCAAAATTGGGTGTCAACAACTAGTCTTACTTAGTTGATGGATAGATTGTTTGGTCTTTGACCTTTGATTATCATTTTAATGTTGCTTTTTATTGAGTATTTCTAATTCATTGATATCTTCACTATTAGATTGTGATTGAATGAATATGATGAGATCGAGTGGTTCGCTTAGGGGCTAACAATAGTCTCTAAGTGTCGATCACGCCAAGGATTCCCTCCCGAGGCGTGAAACTAAAGTGTTGGGATATCTTTATGCTTTAGTGTCTACTTCATTAGTTGATCCACGGTAATATCGTATCTTAATTTTCAATGTCAAGTTCTTCTATATGTTTATGCTTAAGTCTTTCATCTCTTCTATTACAAAATTATATATTTCATAAATATGAAATCTTTCATCTCTTCTATTACAAAATTATATATTTCATAAATATGAAGAAATTGTAGGATATATTGAGGTTACCTAGTATACAAAATAAGCAGATATGATATACTCAAATATAGGTAAAGCGAACACTTCCGGTCTCATTGAATATAAGTATAGGTGTCCGTGGGCGAATCTACATAGATGAAAGGGGTGTCACGTGACACGACTTCATCAAAAACTTTTACTGAATATACATATTTATATACATATTAAAATAAAAACATTGAAGATAAAGGAGTTAAAAGGATACCCCTTTACACCAAAATGTATCTAGCTTGTGTTGTTAAAAAACTGTGTTGGTGACCTAGATGTCCTGGGTTCAATTTCCCATGCTTTCTTTTTCTCCCTCATTAAATTCACGGAAAGGATCCTGTCCAGTTCAACTTTGTCCGGTAATATTCAATGGCATCCCTGATTGCTGTCATTTGTTCATTTAAATTTTTGATGGCTGAGATTTTATTTTATTTTATACAATTAAAATATTAAAACTATTATGAACACATACAATAAAAATAGCTTAAAGTTAACTGCATCCGATTTTTTTTTATAATGTGTTTTGTCATTTTTAAGTGATAATAATTAAATAATTTTAAATTTTTACTTCAAAATAAATTATAATATATATTTATGTAATAGCAAATATTATCTTTTTTATAATTTATTTTGAAGTAAAAATTTAAAGTTATTTAATTATTACCACTTAAAAATGACAAAACACATTATAAAAAAAATCGGATACAGTTAACTTTAAGCTATTTTATTGTATTTAGTCATAATAGTTTTAATATTTTTAATTGGATAAAATAAAATTAAATCTCAGCCATCGAAAATTTAATTGGAGAAATGGCAGCAATCAGGGATGCCATTGAATATTATCGGACAAAGTTGTACTGGACAGAATCCTTTCCCATTAAATTCATGCACAGTTCTTTTTTTCCTGGAGTCCCTTTATCAATTAGAATTATAGTTAGATAAAAAGATTGTTAGACTTCTTTTATTTATATGTATGTGACTTGTGAATTTCTTAAAAATAAAAAAATTAGTTCTTGTTCATCAATTATCGTCATTCAGCATCTCGAGTCTCCATATCATATTAGTATTTTAGTTTTTTTTAAATTTATTTATTATGTGCTTGAAGTTTTTTATTTTTATTTATTCATAATAATAATTTTATTCTTTTCTATTTAATGAAATAATTTAGGATTAATTAAATTGATGTTATATATATATATATATATATATATATATATATATATAAATTACTAATTGTGCAGATTATATGATCTAAGTTTAAATTTAATGGAATGGTATTTATCTAAATTTTATATTATTTAAATAAAATATTTTTTTTCATAAAGTTCACTATTAAAGGGCCTCAAATTTTTAAAAACCTAAAAAAAAGCTTCATTAATTTTACTCTTCATTAATTATTGTTTTACAAAAATCAATGGAGAAGGTTATTTTAGAAGTGTAAAATTATAGTTGAAAAGTATAAGTTAAAACGATGAAAATATTTCATCAAAGAGCATGTGTGGTCAAGAAGTATAATTGTCCAAATTAAAGTTATAGAAAATATCTGGATTCAATTTCAAATAGCTAATTTCTAATGTATGTTTTTGAAAACTTGATCCTTTTCCTCAAGGTAATTGCTTGTACCAGAGTCTTTAAAAATAAGAGTACTATATCAGTTGTCCCTCAATTTTTTATAACCAACGGACAAGTTTCACTATCCCTTGAGTTCATGAAAACGATGAAGGCAAGATTCATGATGCACAATCTATCGATTTGACGTCAATTTTATTTAAAACAATACTCTATCTATTGATTTTGGCCTATTTTGTTAGTAGTGATAAATTTTAGAATGGTTGTTTGATAGTCACACATATTATGTTTGGATACAATAGAACCTTTCTAAATTAATATCTCGAGATCATGAAATAATATTTATTAATTTAAAAAATATTTTTGAGATTCAATAAAAGCTAATTTTGATTACATCATTTGGAGCTCTAGAACATTTCAAAATTTTTTGGTATAGTCCAAGAAGATAATACTGGAACATTTGCAATAAGAAAAGTTAGAAGTATGCATCAAGTAGATTTAAATTTTAACAAAAAAATTTAGAATTATATTTCACTAAATTATATTAGATATTTTTATAATTTTAAAGAATTATTAATTTATAATATTAATGGGAACATATATTATTTATATAGAAATCTTTCAAAAATATATTATTTTATGAAAATTGATGATCTTTTCCATTAGCCAAATTGGAATTAAAAAAAAATATTATATTAAAAAGTTTATTAATTTAGAAAGATTCTATTAGAAAGAAAGAAAGAAACACTAGAAGAAGCAAAACTGCAACTATAGAAGCAAAACTGCTAGCATAAGAACATCCCCTCTAAAATCTCTTTCTTTATGTAGAGACTCATTAGAAATAAGATAACTACTGATGTGGTCCTTAAATCAGTTGGCGTTGTGATTGTATTCATAAGTTCTTGCTGCTCGACATACAAGGAGGAAATAAATGAACATCTCTTTAATGGCAGTGTAATTGCTGATGAAGTCTGAACATATTTTGACAATCGGTAATATTTTCTATAATCAAAATTATTTGAAGCAAAGACTAATGAATTGGTGGATATCCAAGACCAGCAATGAGGTTAACTCTACCTTGATCCAAATTCTGCCTTCAATCATATGTTGGGAAATTTGGACAAATCGATGTAAAACCAGGTTTGATGATGGAAACATGTCTAGCTGGTTGATCATTCAACACGTTATTAAATATGTTAATTTAGTTCTCAATTGTCAATTTTTCAGTGTACTTCTCTCGAACAATTGGGCTATCAAGTGTGATATGATTGAGAATCTGAAACCTATGATTCACTCGCAAATTATATATTGGGATAAATTGGAGAAGAATTTGTATAAATTAAATGTCGATGGATGTAGTAAAGGCAATCCCAGAGCAGCGAAGGCGGGGGGGGGGGGGGGTTTGGGGATTATTAGAGACCATAATGACAATTTGATAAGAGCATTCACTAGCTTCTATGGACAAGGCAGCAACAACTTTGCTGAATCCAAAGTTATTCTACGGGGTATGCATATTTTCTTATCGATGTCTCTGACTAATATTGTGGTGGAATCTGATTCACTTTTGATTCTAAATATGATCAACAAGAGCATAAAGCCACACTGATAGATTAAAAATATAATAGAGAAAATTTGGGAGATTGCTATGAGTGAAAGCTTTCATTTTATGCATATTTACAGAGAAGGCAATACCGTAGCGGATTACCTCGCTAACCACGGTAACTACTATGGCTTGCAATACCTTCAACGAAGTTGTCTCCTTACCAAGACAAGTCAGAGTTCTTTGAATTTGGACCAAGATGAGATGCCAAATTTCAGATTTAGATCAAAAAAGAAATCCTTAGTTATTTATGATGGTGGTACCTAAGATCATTTTTCATTGTCTCTTTACAATATATTTGCATGCAATAGCCCCTATCCCAACTCTTAATATTGTTACAGCCAAAGATGTGATCTGGCCTAGCTATAGCAACCATGTTACCCCTAGATTGATCTACACTATATACCAGAGGCCGAGGTATATGTCCTCCTCCGTGTAATTAATATTTTTGAAATGAATAGGTTGGAGTCTTGCCTAACTTCTCCATCATAAAGATGGAATTTGGGGAAAAAAATGTCAAAGTTCACCATTAAAAGCCATCAAAACACAAAATGGAGGACTATATTTCAGAGATTAAATAATTTTTCTAATTAAAATTGTTTGGTTCACAGGGTTTATTTGGCACGGAGGAAAATATTTTTAAATTTTTCATGTTTGGTTAGTTAATATTTTCTAAAAAGTTTTCTAAATCAACTCATTTTTCTCAAATTTAAGGAACATAACTTCCTTCCAAAAACTAAGAAACACATTTTTCAAAACTCTCATCCAATCTCAAACTAAAATATTTTTTAATTTCATCCCTACCACGACCCCCTTTCCTCCCAAAAAATATTTTCTTAAAAATAAAATTAAAAATTTATCTTTGAAAAATATTTCCCATTTTGAAAATTTTTCTTTTTTACCACACACAAATAAAACTAAAAAATTATTTTTTTAAAAATTTCAAAGTTTGAAAATTTAAATTCTTTTTACTCTAGCTCGTCCGCCCCCTCCCTCCACCTCACAAATAAAATTATTTTTTAATTTTTTTTTTAAATTTCAACTTTGTTCTCCACCCTTCCTCCACCACACCTCTCTCCCCAAGCCCCCAACCTCCATCCCACCAACCACCCCCTGTCCCCCAAAAAAAATTTAAATATTTCTTTTTTAAAAAATATTCAAATTATGAAATATTTTCATATCAAAAACTATTTTTCTAAAAAATATATTCTACTCTCTAGCAAAAATTAAAAGATATTTTCTAAAAAATATTTTCATTAACTAACCAAACAATATAAAATATTTTTTGAAAAATATTTTTCACTCACCAATCAAATATGAGAAAATGACTTAGAAATCAACTTATTTTCCAAGAAAACACTTTCCATGGAAAACATTTTCCTCCATACCAAATATAACCATAGCGTTGTATTGTTTTTGGATAGTTATAATGTTTTTAGGAATTAGGTTGGTGGACTGTCAAATAATATATTTAAGAACTAGGATGGATTTTTTTTTCCAGATGGTGTCAAGACATGTATTAGAGCCCAATTAAATTTGAAGCATACATTGAAAGGGTCATTTAAAGTTGATGCTTCCAATGATTTATTTTTATAATCAGAGCTCAAATTCTAGACCTCTAATTAATAGTGAAACAATTCCAGCACGACATAATATGTTAGTGTTGGACTCTTTATTATGAATTTATAATGTATCAATTGAACTAAATGGAAGTCATTAATAGTAAAAATTGTTGTTGAATACGAAAGCTCCTCTATGACAAAAAGTGGTGTAGAGCTACACAAAATTGGCATATGTCAGTTTCATTGGATATGAAAAGTGGAAACCTATCAAATTAACTAGGATCAATTTTCAAAATTGATTTATTTATGGCACCTGACAAAGAAACAAACGAACTTACGCTTATTATATTTTCAAAAAGAAAAGAAAGAAAATGAAAAGCAACTCTTACCATATGCCATATATAAAAGTTACACAAAATTAGAAGTACGTAATGATAAACTCCAAATTATATTCAGTGGGAGGAGTTTATATACGGTAATACAAATTATCTATGCCAAAAAGGTAAAGGCCCATTATTCACTTTCCTGAGAAATTAAATTTGAGTGGAGGGTGACAAAAATGTTTTTAATTAAAAAAAAGTGGCATGTTCAAGTTAAATCTTTTATTAATTAGGATATTACGTAAAATAGGATGTGAAGTGTAATTTTAAAGATTATTAAACCTTAAAAATATATATAAAATATCACAATAGATGGTAAATGGTGTTAAATGACAGTTATTTCAAAATAATTTAAAATCTTTCACGGTCATTTCGTGTCAGTTTTACCTTTTCAACTTCTCTCTCTTATAAAAAATGCTCTCAAGAAATTTGCACCAACTTGAACAACTCACAATAAATTTATTTTTTTAAAAAATTCATCTCTATTGTCGTTGGACTCATTATTGTAAGATTTTCGATGATAACTGCTAATTTTTTTGTTAGGGTTTTTGTGTCTTTGAAATGAAAATGGTGATTTAAGTTTTAAAAAAAGAAGAGCATTAGGATTTTATATTTTTGTTGAAGTAAAAATAGTGATTTAAGTTAAAAAATAATAAGAGCATGAATGTCATATATTTCGTTTTTGCATCTCCTAACAAACAACATACTCATTGCTATTGTTATGAGTTTTACATATTTCGTTGTTGTAAACAACAAATTATGTGTATACATTCTTGTTGTTATTGTTTTGGTTGCTTATTGGTTGGATTGTTGTGCTTAAAAATTACGTTTTGTTGCAGCAACTTAAGCACATGGGTGATTGAATCACATAGTTGTTGAGATTGTTATAACAAGGGTCATACGACTAGCCGAAGTTTTTCTGAAGCGACACCTGAAACTAGTGTAACAACTGTTAAAATTAGTGCAACAACTGTTAAATCTAGTACAACAACTACTGAAATAACTATTAAAGCAATAACTGAAACTTTATATAACAATTGTTGAAGTTACTGCTTCTCAACTTCAACAGCTGATTCAGTAACATAAAATGTGTTAATAAGTGTTGAAGTTGCTTTAACAACTCAGTGATTTATTTTTTTTAAAAATGTTACACCTGGTAAAATTATCAAAATATCTCTAGATGAAAAAATGTGTCTTCCCAAACTCTTTTGAGAAATCCGAGGCCGAAAACGCGATCAACATGGAAAATTGTATGGGAAAATGATCTTGGTTGATTTTTAGAGCAACCGGATCAAAAAATAATTTTTCAGTGTGAAGACGCAGTTCCAAAAAAGTGTGTAACATGTCCGCATTGCGGACTTGTCGTGGATTTGCACATCCTAGTTCCAATAGTTTCTATGAGATCAAAAACTCAATCAAAATTTTTTTGACGAAAATTGTACTAGGCATACCCAATTCGTGATGTGGGCTTGTCGCACAGTAGTGCAAAAGTTTTAGTTTTTCGAGGGACATTCTAGACTTTTTTTATCCCATAAACTTAATCCACAACTTAAGGTCATTTTTAGCCTAAAAAGGGTTTCTAAACCCATTCTACAGTCCCTTACACTAGAGCTAAGTGAGGGTTTGGAGAGAAGAAGAGAAAGAAAGCTAGGGTTCAAGAGATTGAGGTCAAGTTCTTGCAAATTCTATTATCTTTCTTCATTCCAGGTATGTAAGACTAACCCGAACATGAATTATGTTTTTCCATGTGCCCCATAACTCGGATTGATTGAGGTGTGAATGAATTGATGTCTTCCATGAATGTTTATTGAAAGTTTTTCTTAAGTTCCTAACTTATTTCTACATAATCTTGCATGAATGATAGTTTTCATGAATTAAACACTTGAAATAGATGATTTCACCTTTTTACATAAACCCCAGCATAAATTCTTGTTATTTCATATATTGCACTTAATGAGTATGCATGAGTATGATGTGAGTCTAAGAGTCTATAAAATTCCTAAATGCTTTAACTCTACTATTGTTTCCTGGATATTATGAGTTAGAGTGATGCATGATAAAGAGTCTTTATGAGGCAAGAGCTAAATCTTAAAAGGATGTTTCCAACCAAAGAGTTGATAGATGATGCGATGAATTGAGTTGATGTAATGTCCAATGAAACTAATTGAATGAGATAACTGGAGGATTGAGGTCTTTTGAGCATGTTGAGTCTTGGGAGGAGTATCGAGCATCGAATTGAGTGAGAGTACATAACAACTCAAACTCAATAACTATGTGGCCGGAGTAGGTGAGGGTTGAATTGTAAAATCAGATATTTTTGTATTATCCTAAAAGAGGACTTGATGTTAATTATTGTGGATCTACTAATGGTATTTCCTTTACCATGGAAAGGTTCTGGAAGGATGTGGCAATGACATCGCTTCGTTGTATCAACACTGGCTCATAGGTGATGGTTTTCGATTAGAGAAACTTCCAATTATATTTTGATAGTACTCTGATGGTTGAGTCGAGTCTCTTGAGTTGATGGTTGAGTTGAGTCTCTTGAGTGTATGGTTGAGTTGAGTCTCATGAGTTGAGCTTATTAAGTTGAGTATATTCCAACTATTTTACACACTAGTGCATTCCATGTACTGACGTTCATTTTAGCCTGCATCATTCATGATGCAGATATAGGTGATAGAGTCCTTCGACAAGCGCACTGTTGAAGTCCATAGTCCTTCTTCTAGAGTTGGTGAGCCCTCCTTGCTATTTGGAGGAGCCCTTATATTTGTTTCATTTAGTATTTTTATTTCCTTTGAGTTGGGGTATCTATTGCTTGTCATAGTACCATCTAGACATGTTTAGATAGAGATTTCATTGATCAGATTGGGATAGTGGACATAGATGTTGTTTGACTTATTTCTTTTATACTAGTCTTGATTTATCGAGTTAAATTATTGGTCTTTCTTATTGATAATTCTTATTGGAGTATTTCTTCAGTTGTTGAGTATGATGTGACTATAAATCTAGATGGTTCTCTTGGTGAATCAATAATGGTTCTCCGAGTGTCAACCACGCCAAGGGTACCCTTTTGGGGTGTGACAAATTTGATATCAGAGAATAGAGTTCAAGTGTTCTAGGGAGTCTATGAAGTTGTGTCTAGTCTAGTCTTGTTTATAGGTGTGTTGTGAACCACACTTTATAAGCAGGAGGCTATAGGACATTAGGAATGATTACACTTCTTTTATATTCTGAGTTTGTGTGATAGAGTTAAACTCTATTAAAATACCTATCTAACTCATGTGTTACACATTTGCAGATCATGCCTCCTAAGCGTATCGCCACCCAATGAGATGCCTGAGCCTTTAACACTGAGAATCCCTCAACAGAGGTCCCTGCTTAAATAGGGATAAGAGGATAGGGTCGACCTGCCAAAGATACTAGGGTTCCTCAGACACCTACTGCTTAGCCAATCCCTACTTCAGAGGCAGACTTTAGGGGAACCATTACTTTGCTCACTTGATCTAGTGGCCTCGTAGAGTGGTAATCGAGGTTCACAGGCTCCTAGTTCTAGCTCCCAAGAGCCCACATCTGTGACCAAACTTAAGAATTTCTCGAGGATGAACCTGTTAGTATTCACAGGGTCGAAGTTTGAGAAAGACCCACAAAACTTTATTGATGAGATATGGAAAATTCTGAAAGTTATGCATGGAATTGAGGTTGAAGGAGTTGAACTTGCCTCCTATCAGATTAAAGATGAGGTGAATATCTAGTATAACTAATGGGAAGAGGGTTGAGGTAAGGATTCTGAGCATGCGAGTGGAGTAAGTTTAAAAATGCTTTTCAATCACTTCTTTCCTCAGGAGTTGAGGGAGGAAAAGATTGAAAAGTTTATGAACTTGAAGCAAGAGGGGTTGATTGTCAAAGAGTATAGCCTCAAGTTCATTTAACTATCTAGGTATGCTCCAAAGATGATTTAGGACATGAGGGCCAAAATGAAAAAGTTCGTATCCGGCTTAAGTAAGCATATGAAAAAGAAGTGCAAAGCGATGCTGTTTATTTCAAACATGGACATCTCTAGGCTTATAGTTTATGCACAATAAGTGGAGGAGGATAAGAAGAGATATAGGGAGGATCATTTGAGTAAGAGATCCAGGTCAGCAGGGCATGAGCCTAGCCAACGTAAGCAGAGTAAGAGAGATAAGTCTTACTTTCAGAAGAGGTCTTCTAATATGCACCATCCTCAGCCAGTGCATCAACCCAACATAACAGGTATGATCAAAAGTTCTAGGGTCATTAGAATTTCAAGGCTCAGAGTTCTCAGTCCCAAGCTAGTGTGACTCAAGGATCTAGAGGGAAGCCACCTTGTGGAAAGTGTGGCAAACTTCACCTAGGTGAGTGTTGCGAGGTCACAAATGCTTACTATAGATGTGGACATACTGGCCACTTCCAGAATGAGTATCCTATGAGAAGGAGGGATGATGGAGGTAACAAAGCATAATCCTATGTAGCACCCCCAACCAGCAGTAATTAGAAGGGTACCACTATAGGTACAAGCATAGGAACAAATTGTCTATATGCGATAGGTAATCGACAGGATCAGGAAGTTGCACTAGATATTGTCGCTGGTATGCTTCAAGTCTTTATCTTTGATTATTATGCATTACTTGATCCGGGTGCCACTATATCTTTTGTGACTCCTTATGTGGCTAATAAATTTGAGATTCTTCTTGAGTGTCTGCTTGACCCTTTTGATGTTTCCACTCCAACTGGTGAGTCTATCCTAGCTAAGAGGGTCTATAGAGATTGTGTAGTATCCGTCTATCATAGGGATACCTTGGCTGACTTGATAGAGTTAGAGATGATTGACATTGATGTTATTCTTGGCATGGATTGAATTTATGATTGTTATGCCTTTGTTAATTGTAGAACCTGAATAGTTAAATTTCAATTTCCAAATTAACCTGTCCTAGAGTGGAAAGGAAATTTTGTTGCACCTAAGGGTAAGTTTATTTCCTACCTTAGGGTCAAAAGGCTAATCTCTAAAGGATGTATCTATCACCTCGTGGAGTTAAGACTGATAATGTAGAGTCTCCTACCTTTGAGTCAGTTTCAATTGTGAATGAGTTTTCTGAAGTGTTCCTTGAGGATCTTCCTAGAGTCCTTTCTGATAGGAAGATTGACTTTGGAAAGACTTTTGCTGAGTTGAAAGAGTTACTAAAAACTTTTCTAGAGAAGGGATTTATTAGGCCAAGTATTTCTCCTTGGGGTGCTTCTATCCTATTCGTGCGAAAGAAAGATGGTTCCCTCAGAATGTGTATTGACTATCGCCAGTTGAATAAGGTAACAATCAAGAATAAGCATCCTCTCCCAAGGATAGATGACTTGTTTGAACAACTTTAGGGTGCCATTATTTTTTCCAAGATAGACCTGAGATCAGGCTATCACTAGTTACAAATGAGAGAATGTGAATCCTGAAGATGACTTTGTGAACCAGATATGGTCACTTTGAGTTTTTGGTGATGTCCTTTAGGTTGACAAATGCACCAACAACCTTCATGGACTTGATGAACAGAGTATTCAGAAAGTATCTTGATATGTTCGTGATTTTTTTTATCGATGATATTCTGGTGTATTCTAGAGATGAAAAAGAGCATGACAATCACCTCAGAATTGTTCTCCAAACTCTTTAAGAGAATGAGTTGTATGAGAAATTCTCTAAGTACAAGTTTTGGCTCAAGTCTGTGGCTTTTCTAGGCCATATTATCTCGGGAGATGGTATTTGAGTGGACACTCAAAATATTAAAGCAGTTAAGAACTGGCCTAGGCTGACCTATCCGATTGACATAAGGATTTTCTTAAGTTTGGCCTTTGTGACCTTACGGGTAGCACTTTGTGACCTTGAATTAGGCTTGAAAATACAAAAGTATGTTATTAGACATAGACTTCTATAAGACTTCAATAAGAGCTATAGGATTTAGTTAATGAAGCGTTATATTCAAGAAGAAGAGTATAGTTGACAAGAGTTACCGAGCTGAGAATTAATAGATGTACCTCATGATATGTATTGTCCCTATCCCTATACCAAGCAGTAGTTTACTTTTTCGAGCTATGAGGAATTTTGAGCGTTATGAGATTATAACCCTGTTCTTCTTTCATATACGATGTCTACAAATGAGTTAAGTTTCTTACATCCGAGTTGATGCTCATCCCTAAAGTTTGAGTGTTTGAGTTCTTAATTGCCTTCATGCCTTGCACTAATTCCTAGCTTGGTCATCATTTGAGGATGAATGATCCCAAGTGGGAGATATTGTAACACCCCAATTTTTTTCAAACTAAGATCAAGCCATCCTTCATATGTTATAATATTGTAGTTGATGATTCTTAATTGAATATAGGTGTTAATGACAATTTTTTAGTATAGGAATAGATTTAGAGATGAGTTAAGGTCACAAGAACCATCTAACACAAAGTCGAGTTAAATCTTTCTTAGCAATTGAGTTTCAATGTAAGATTTTATAAAAATATTTGGTAATTCAATGAGTTCAAGTTATATATACATTTTAGGATCAATTTCTAATTATTTGAAATGTATCAGATGTAGCTTGAGGTCATAAGGGACACCCAAGTTCAAGCCAAGTATAAAACATTTTCATCGGCTAAGTTTCGATATGAGTTCATAGAAGGATAAACTTCAAATGGTCATATCTCTTAGCATATAATGCATTAGGTTACCCATATCCTATCAAATTAAATATATTTGAATTATCTTTCCAATGAATACAATTTCATCTTAATCGGAGTTTGAAATAAAACGTTATGGCCATTTTACAAAAGAAATGTAGAGCCATCTAAAGTTCACGACAACTCCGTGTTACTGACTGGACGCAGACTCTTCTGGGTAAGTTAAATGATGTTTTTTTATTACGTTTTGAGGTTACTTTAATTCTATAACCATTTTAGGGTTATTTTAATATCTCAAAATGCATAGAACGTCAGTTTCACATAAGAAAAAACCCTCCCTTTAACTCCTAAATTTAAATGCTCAAGAATCATCAAGAAAATCATCACGTTAGAGTTAGCTTTCAAGATTCTTCATCAAGGTATGTTATTTTTCATAAATTTCAAGCTTTTCAACCTAAGAAAGGATTTCTTGATTCTTCTTCTTCACGAATTAGAGTTCTTCATCAAGAACTCTAAATACTTTAAGTCAAGAATTGATGAATCAAAGATAAACCCTTCAATTAATGTTTTCCCAAATTCTTCCACCTTAGAAAGCTACAAAAGAGAATTGCTTTCTCAAGAACAAGTATCAAGGTTCCAAGATCAAATATTTCTTTCAAGAAATATAGTGTTCTTCAAATTTTGATTGTAATATCAATCTTCTAGGTATGTAAGGCCACTTAAAATCCTATTTTCATACCTAGTCTATATTTCTTTTTAGGAATTCTAGTCAAGAGTCAAGTCTATTTCATTCCTATGATCTCATGGAGATATTCTAGAATCTTATTGTGAAATCCTTGTTATTTTATTATTACTATGTCAAGAACTTCATTGTTAAGTAAATCTCTTTATACTCTTGAAATATTGTTATATTTACAAGAATCCCGAATGAGTTTTGAGAACCATTCCATTATCATGCTTTAATTGCACTGAAAAGTTATCCAGTCAAAAGTATAAGTTATTTCCAAAAAGTACCTTACCGTGACTTATACAAGTAGTCTATTTACTATACTATCTTTTGAGCATAGCATATCAATTTAGAAAGAGCAGTCCAGTTAGTTAAGGTATTTTTCATTACTATTCATCATATATAAATTTTAGAGTTTGAGAGAACTTGAAAGATCCAAATATATTATTTTATTTGTAAAGAGCATGACTATTTTTTTTTTTTAAAGAAAGCATTACTAGTTATAAGAAAGCATTATCAGTTTTGAGAAAGAAAAGTCGGTTTAAAGAAAATATATAGAGCCAAGGCTCCAAATAGCAAATTTTCAATTTTCCCATGAAGTGGAATATTTTTACAGTTATTGAGAACAATGCATGTTTTGGGAGTAGTATTAAGCACTGAAGTGGGTACGAGTTCAGATAACTCTAACCCCATAAACTACGTAGCCATCCTAGGATAGAATTGTACCAGATGTACAACTCCTCATATGCCATTGAGATGATCCAGTTTAGATGGATCCATAAGTTCAACTTTGTATCTTACCTTGACAAGGTATTGGATGTCTCTGGCAATGTTGGCACGACGTTGTATCATTACGATGCTCATAGTTATGGTTGTCGGTTAGAGAAACTCCCTAGGTTAAAGTATATATTATTTTCAGATATAGATTGAGTTGCATTTTTTATGCATTAAATAAGATGTTTTACTTATATTGCACTGAGTTATTTTCTAAGTTAAGTCTTTGAATTGAGCATCCTATTTTGAGTTTCTATTTTGGTTATTTTACATATTATACATTCTACATACTAATTCCCTTTGGCACTCATAATTTTATGACTTAAATTTAGGTACTAATGATAGCAGACATTCAATAAGATAGATTTTCAACAACAGTTGGTAAGACCTCTTCTCTTTCAGAGGACTTGAGTTAGTCCAATTTATTTATTTTATTTTATGGTAAGGTAGTTGTGGGTCTTGTTGTGACACCTATCTTTAGTATAGTAGAGGCTTCAAGGACAGACTTAGAGAGTTGGTCCAATCTATTCATTCAGAGATTATAAGCATTATTAGTATTTGTAGTAAAAGATATTTTCAACCTTTGTATAGAGCATAATTGAGATTGTTTGAGTTTTATTAAATAATTTAAAAGTTCATCTTATAAAGCTTCTGCATGCATGTTAAATTCTTTAGTTGAGTGAGTCAGTCAGGCCAAGGGTTCGCTTGGGAATCAATAATGGTTTTTGAGTGTCAAGAAAATCCAGGGTGTAGGCTTGGGGTGTGAAATTTTTAAAGTGCTGAAAGATGGCGAGGACTAGATCTACAATAACTACCAGACAAGGGAAGGAAACCCCTGAGATTTCTACTAAGACCCCAACAAGGGGTAGAAGTTGAGTCCGAGGTCGAGGTAGGGGCTGAGAAGCATCATTAGCGAGGGAATATGAGTAGGGTATCTCCCCGGAGCCAGATACATAGCCTAGAGATGAGTGGGTTCCTCTTGAATATGTTGCAACACCATTACTATAGGATACACTTTTGAGGATTTTGAGCATACTCGAGACTATAAGGCAGGCAAGTAGCCCAGCTGGCACAACATGTTCATCTCAGACTTGAGTGAGGGTTCAACTTCTAGATCAATAGTAGGACCCTGAGGCCCAAGTATTGGTGGGGTAGCCTCCAGGAACACCCATTATTGAGGTTCTCCAATAGCTGCCTTGACCGATGATGAGCAACATAGATATAGGAGATTCAGAAAGATGGACCCATCTCAGTTTTAGAGTGGAAAGACTAAGGATTAACATGAGTTCTTGGTTACTTGTAGAGAGCTACTTGAGACCATTTGACTAGAAGAGACTCACAGTGTTTGGTATGTTACTCTCCAGCTCTATGGACTAGCCAAGGAGTGATGGAGGACTTGCTTGGATTCTTTTCTAGTTGGGTCTCCTCTGATGACTTGGGAGACATTCGCTAGTGCTTTGTATGATAGATCCATCCCTTGGAGTGCTAGGGAGGAAAGTCTTTTAAGATTTGAGAGCTCGAGGTAGGGTTCTACGTCAATTTCAGAGTATGAGGTTTGTTTTTTCTAGTTAGCCCGATATGCTACAACTATCATTCCTACTGAGATGGAGAGAGTTTGCCATTTTGTGAGGGGATTGACGTACTTTATTAGGCGATCAGTGTTTTGAGTAGCCAAATATGAGGATTAATTTCATTTGGTGGTTAGTGCTGCCAAGGAGGTGGAGCTCATGGCGTGAGAGGAGTTTAGGGACCACAAAAGGGTCCGTACATCAGGTTAGTTCTCAGATGCCTCATTTCATTTCAGTGTCGTGGGATTCCTACAGCACTACTCACATTTGAGGGAGGATAGGATCCTTGTGATTCTTACAATTTGGGTCAGAGTTCCTTCAATCCATAGTAGAGGCCTATGGGCCAGAATCACTATAATATCCCTCCTATTCCTTCTCAGCAACTATCCACCCCTAGATCATGTTTTGGGTGTAGATCTCCAAATTATCTGATTCAATATTATCCTATGTAGACTTATTCTAGGCCCCACCGCTCATACACCATAACATCAGTCAAAGATTCGACACCATTAACTTGATGTACAACCCCACAAATTATGGTCAGGGTATAGGTCACTCCAATAAAGATAGACGCACTAGAGGTAGAAAGGCAGGTGATGCCCCCATATATTCTAGTAATAGAGGTGTAGTTTCAACTAGTGGAGGACAGAAAGGTCAGGGCTATACTTTCCCAAGTAGACTCAAGGCTAAGGCCTCTGATGTTGTTATCACAGACATTGTTTTTGTTCGCCATCACCCTGCATCTGTGTTATTTGACCCTGGTTCCACTTATTCATATGTGTCTGTATATTTCTTATTGGGGTTTGATATTCTATGTGATTTTATGTTTGCACCTATTCATGTTTCGACCCTAGTAGATGAGCCTTTGGTAGAATATCAGGTGTACCAATCTTATGTTGTGACTTTGGCAGGCTAAGACTTAGGTGGACATGATTATCTTCGATATGGTATATTTTGATGTTATTTTGGGTATGGATTGTCTATCCCCGTATCGTGTTATTCTTGATTGCTATGTCAAGACCATATCCTTAGCCATGTCAGGTAAATTGAGGATAGAGTAGGCAGGTTCGAGGGGCTCTTATCCTAGTAATGTTATCTTATATGTTCGGGCCCAAACGTTGATTGATAGAGGGTGTTTAGCATATTTGGCATTTATTCATGATACTGTTGCTGAAATACCTTCCATGGATTCTATTCTTGTAGTTTGTGAGTTTTTAAATGTATTTCTTACCAACCTACTAGGAGTCCCTCTTGACAGGGATATTAACTTAGCTATCGATCTTGAGCCGAGAACTAAGTCGATCTTTATCACTCCATATCATATAGCTCTAATTGAGTTGAAGAAGCCAAAAAAGCAGCTCAAAAAATTATTGAGAAAAAGGTTTATTCGCCATAGCATTTCACCTTAGGGGTGCCCTAGTCCTATTTGTGAAGAAAAAGGATGGTTATAAGGATGTGCATCGATTATTAACAATTGAACAAGGTGACTATTAAGAACAAGTACCCACTCCTTACATTGATGACTTGTTTGATTAACTTTAGGGATCAATGTTGTTCTCTAAGATTGATTTGAGATCTGGGTACCATCATATATGGATTCAACCTTCAAATATTCCTAAGACAACCTTTCACACCAGGTATGGCCATTATGAGTTTCTTGTCATGTCGTTTGGTTTGACTAACGCCCTTGCAATATTTATGGAGTTGATGAACAAGAAGTTTTGACCATATTTGGATTCATTTGTGATAGTATTCATTGATGATATCTTGGTCTATTCTAAGATCGAGGAGGATTAAGTAAAACATCTAAGGATTGTGCTCTAGAGGCTTAGGGAGGAGAAAATCTATGCTAAATTCTCCAAGTGTGAGTTTTGGTTGAGTTCTGTGGCATCCAAAGGGAATGTGGTGTCTAAGGAGGGCATTCGAGTTGATCCAATGAAGATTGAGGTCATTTAGGGTTGGACTAGGCCTACCTCAGGTATAGAGATTTGTTGCTTTGTGAGTTTAGTTGGTTATTATCGTTGTTTTGTGCATGGTTTCTCTACTATTGTAGCTCCATTAATTAGGCTCACTCAGAAGAATATTGTATTTCATTGGTTCGATAAATATGAACAGAGCTTTCAAAAGCTCAAGTTATTATTGATTACTACTCGTATTTTGACCTTGTTAGAGAAAGGTGTTAGTTTCACAGTTTATTGTGATGCTTCAGGAGTGGGGTTAGGTGGAGTGTTAATGCAGAAAGGGAAGGTGATTACCTATGCTTAGAGGAAGTTGAAGGCCTATGAGAAGAATTATCCCACTCATAATTTGGAGTTAGGTGCAGTAGTTTTTGTGTTGAAGTTGTGGCATCACTATTTATATAAAGTATATTATGAGATATTTACTGACCATGACAACTTACAATATATTTTCAGCCAGAGAAATTTGAATTTGAGGAAAATGAGATTAATTAAGCTCTTGAAAGACTATGATTTGACTATTCTCTATCATCCCAGGTAAGCCAATGTAATAGCTGATGAATTAAGTAGGAAGGCTTCCAGCATGAGGAGTCTTGCTAATATTCAGGTGGAGGAGTAGTCTTTAGCTAGAGATGTTCAGAGATTGGCCAATGGGTTGGTGAGATTACAACTTTCAAATAGGGGTAGAGTGCTTGCTTTCATAGAGGCCTCATCTTTGGTAGATTTGATTTGTGATAGGCAATTTGAAGATAAGAAGTTATGTATCATTTGAGACAAGGTGGCTAGATGTGAAGTTAGGGAAGCGATACTTAACTTGGGGATGGTATTTTGAGGATTTGGAGTGGTATTTGTGTGTCCAAGGTGGGTGATTTGATCAGATTGATACTTGAGTAGGCTTATTGCACCAGGTATTCCATTCATCTAGGAGCAGCAAAGATATATCATGACTTGAGCCAACAATATTAGTGGTGTGAATAAAGAAGGATATATTAGAGTTTATGCCTAGGTGTTTGACATCCTAACAAGTTAAATGTGAGTATCTGAGGTCGGGTGGTGAGTTATAGAGGATGCCCATTCCTAAGTGGAAGTAGAACGCAGTACCATGGATATTGTGGTAGGTTTGCCTTCTACAGTTAGTGGCTTGGATTCTATATGGGTAGTGGTGGACCAATTGACTAAGTCCACCCATTTTATTCTGGTCAAGGTGAAGTACATAGCTGAGAGGTTAGCCTGGCTCTGCATTAGCCAGATTGTGAGTCTTCATGTAGTTCTTATTTTCATTGTATCGGACTATGGTTTATTATTTACATCCCACTTCTGGAGAGCCTTACAACATGGTTTGGGTGCCCGTTTGGATATGAGTACAACTTTTCACCCTCAGATCGATTGGCAATTTATAAGGAACATTTAGGTGTTGGAGGATATGATATGAGCATGTGTTATTGATTTTGGTGCCAGATGAGATTAGTAGTTAGCCTTGCGGAGTTTTCTTACAACAACAGTTACCATTCAAACATTCAGATGGCTCCCTTTGTATGGTCGGAGGTGTAGATCGCCTATCGGATGGTTTGACTTAGTGATGGTGGGAGCATGGATACAGATATGTTGAGAGAGGATCTAGAGTGAGTGCAGTTGATTCAAACTAGGTTGGTGACAACCTAGAGTTGCCAAAAGAGCTATGCTGACAGACGTGTTTGACCTTTAGTATTCATGGTTGGTGATAGGGTGTGGTATCTTGTGTTTCATGTATCTATGTTGTGACGTTATATTTCGAACAAGTCTCATGTGATTTCCATGGATTCAGTAGAGTTGAGCTCGAATTTGATTTATGAAGAGCAACTGGTGGATATTTTGGACAAGCAAGTGAGGAAGTTAAGGACTAAGAAGATAGCTTCAATGAAGGTATGATAGCGCCACAGGTCTGAGAGTTAGGCTACATGTGAGTTAGAGACGAATATGTCTGCCCGACACCCTCAGCTTTTTAAGTGTTCAGGTATGTTCCTTATCTTATGTTTGAGGATAAACATAATTTTTAGTAGTGGATCATATAATGACCTTGAAGGTCATTTTTGGTATTTTTGACAAAATGATCCGAAACTTGTCTTGAATCATTTTTGATTGAGTCTAAAATTCAAATTTCAAAAATCTTGTAAAAAATTGGAGTTTTGCTAAAGAAAGAGTTTTTAAAGGCTTAAAGTTTGAAGTTTTGAGTTTGAAGTCATCTTGAGTTTTGGGTGTCAAAATGCAATTATGTTTATTCCATCAACTCCATAATGTGAAATTTGGTATAGGAGAACTGACAAAACTGAATTTGGAGTTTAAAAGGAGATTTTGGACCCAAAGTTGCATTTTTAGTGGAATTTGGATCATAGTTTGACTTTGGTCAACATTTAGAGTTTGAAAGCTTTAATTAGAATTTCGACAGTTTTAGTAGCTCCGGATGGTGAAACTAACGCTAGAAATGATCTCATTGTAATTTTTAGAGTTTTTGAGGGTAGTTTGGGTATTTTGAGTTTTAACTAGTTTCTTTTGAGTTCTATTGGGTTTCAGGCCAACGAGGTCTCAAACTCGAATTTTGATAGTTTCATTGACTCCAAAACATCGATTCTTGGTTTGTGTGTATTGAAATTTCGAATGAACTCCGAGGGTCCGTTCTATGATTTTTTGTGTTGTGAACTTGCTGATATCTGGTGTCTAAAGTCCTTTACTTTGCTTTTGTGGCCCTTCATTCGCGTTCGCAGTTTGCTGTGTTTTGATCTCTGTGTTCGCGAATGAAGGCCTTGCATTCATAGAGCGTTAGGCATGCTTGACCTTCGTGTTCGCGGTGTATTATGTGATCTAAAATAATGCGTTTAATTAAAATATCGGGTTTCATCATTTTTTACCATTTTTAACATTCTATGCTCGACTTTGGGGAGAATTTTCAAGGATTTTCATGATAAGGCTTTTGTGTAACATATTTCTAACTTATAGCTTTGAATTCCATTAATTAGTTCACGATTTTAACATCAAAATTTGGGTTTTGAATTGAAAATTTTGGGATTTTCTTGGACATTAATTCTTGATAGAAAAGTGATAAATTAGAGCTCATTTCAAGTCCTTTTTCAAAATGGTTTTCACAATTAGATTCCTTATTACTTGAAAAAAATTTCATGTAAGAATTTTCAAAATTCAAGAATCTTTTTCGATATGAGATTTTTAGACCATTTTGCCCGTTTAACTCTAATTGCTTGATTTTAGTGTCATTAGTTTCGTAATGTGATGGTGATGTTATATTTCACAATATTATGGTGAATTGGAGTATCGTAGAAGGAGAAAAGGTATGGATTTGAGTTGATTAAGATATCGATTAAGGAAAATGGACTTCTAACCTTTTGTAAAGTATGATTGAACCTTGTATTATCCTATGTGAATGTGTTTGGGTGATTTGCGATATGAAATGGGTTAGAATTATACTATTATAGGCCTTGATCGTGGAATTTCAAATTGGGGAAGTCTAAATATTATGAATCCTTGACTTGTGAAATAAGCGTGGTATTGTGAATACTTGTAAACGTATGTATTATCTATTATTGTTATTGAAATTGTCCTAACATCGAGAATTTGTACTAATATCAATGTTGCACCAATATTGAGATGGTGATGATGTTGAGATTGTATACTTGTGATGATATTGAGACTGTGATGTTCATGATATTGCGATGATATCGAGATAGAAAATATTGCATTCACTTGTTACCTGTGCATTGATACTTGTGATGGTTGCCGCTAAGAGATGAGCAAGGTAACATATGGATTGGTGGCCGAGATTTTTACCGACTGTTGGTTAGATGAGGTTTCTATCGACATGTCGAGGTAATATTTCGGCGGATGATATGGCCAAGGTTTTTGCCGGTTGTGTGAGATAATATAGCTGAGGTTTCTGTCAGTCGTGTGAGCATTGACTGAGGTTTTTGTCAGGAATGTTCCTAGATACATGGTCCATGCGATTACCCCATGGGTTCCATCTGATATGATCATCAAATGTGTATTGTAGGACAGACATGCATCATGATTACTTGACATTACATCGCATCATTTACATTCCATAGTATTCATTTCATTTCATATCATTCCTTACTTGAAATCGTTATATGCACCATGTTTGATGGGTTGAATGACTTGAACCTTATATATTGTTGAGATTAAACTATTAAAAGATTTTGATATATGTTGATGATTTGAGCCTTATACATTATGAAGATCAGACTATTGGGATATTATGTTATGAGGCTATAACTGCTTATATTACTGATAGACTATTGTATTACTTGACTTGGGAATCAGTTGAATATTCTGAGATGTTATTCTATAATATGTGTGTATATATATATATTGTTGTTTTGCTAGGACTTTTGTGAGTGCAGGTGTGTAGTTCGTCGATATGTAGTTGGATGGATAGGAGTACTTCAGTTCTTCATTGCTTTACTTCAGGTTTAGTTTCCATTTGCTGAGTTCCGTGTTGTTTGGTGTTCACCCTTTACTACATTTTTGTTGGTTGTGAGGCTAGTCCCTCTTGATAGATTTCCCAATACCAGGATCGAGCTTTTTGATTTTCTTGAGAGGTAGTTGTTCGTCTCTTTGCCAAATCCTCGAGCATTCTTCATTATGTTATGTTCAATTCGAGGACTAGACATTGAGACTTGTATCTTTTCTTTTGAGTGTTATTATTTAGAGGCCTGTACATGTGACACCAGTTCTGAGATGATTTTTAGTTCGATTTCCTTATGCTTATCTACTATCTTAGATTGTTTAATCTTCCGCTTTTATTATTATGTTGGACTATTTAGGTAGATTGACTCGCCTTGATGGAATAAATGAGTGTCATCATATTCAAATTTTGGATCGTGACAGTTCCCAACCTTAATAATGCTATGTTTTGTTTTTAAAAAAAAATTACTTACTATTTAATTTTTTTTTCTTGTTCCTCTTCTTGATAGGATCAACTTTATAAGATTAACTTATAATATAAATATTCTCTAAATATATAAATTTATTTGCTTGTCTTAATTTTATATTCATGTGCGATTACCGTTATTAAAGTCATTTTTGATAGTCTAATATATTTTATATTCTATGTTTGATAAACAAATAAAATGTATTATGTGTACCATACAAAAACAACACTTGCTAACTAAAATAGAAAAGAATTAAAGATGTTCTTAAACTACGATTTTAAAAAATTGAACAAAAATATTTTTTGATAATAGTTGAATTTAAAAATGTTATTAATTATAACGATAAATATAGGCCAAATTATTTACCAAATATACTTGGATCAATTCCATTTACTTAAGAATATTTTTAACCCTTATCACACCAAGTCAGCAATTGTAAGCAAAATCTTTACTGGCAATGTTACAACAATCCGGAAATTATTATGAGTTTAAGTTTTGTGTAACGTTAGTGTATATAATATTTTATTCTATCAGATAAAATTGACTTATTATTTTAGGTTATCTATTTTTTTATGTTTTTTTTTCTATTTATAACTTTAGTTTCTAAAATTTAAAATAACCTTCTCAACTCATCTAAGCTGGATTCTCAGTCAAAACTTTCTCTCTATGTTATCTTTCTTTACTTGTCTTTTTAATCCCGTATTCATAACTCCTTGATTTTGATAATTGAATTTTCAATTTTGATGCAAATTTTTATGTGATTTTTGCACTTTAAATGTTTCTTCAATTCTTTTTCTACCAAAAAACAAAAACTTAATATCATTTGCAAAGTTTTCACACATTACAAATTTTTATGCAGATTTCTTGTTCTCTCCATGATTAACAAGCAGAAATGTGGAAGAATTACTTTTAACAATTTTAATAATATATGAGGTGAAGGTGTTTATTAATTATAATTCTAAAAAGTAAATAATAACTAATTTAGTTAAAGTACAATTATGATTCTAATTTTAAAATTCATTAACTATTTACCTTTTTTCCTCCAGTTTTTGTGCTCATTTGTTCCTATAAAGTCCACAACTCCTTAAATAAGCTTTTGTGCATATTTAGAGATAAAGTTGGATTGGTGAACTTCTTGTGATAGTTATTTAGAATCATGAAGAGCTTCTCTAGTGTAACTGTCTTTCTGCTTTCCCTCTTCATTGTTCTCGGTAAGTTTCATTATTCTTCACTTTATAAAATGTGAATATGTAGTGTCACCAATTAGGACCTCACTTTTTCAATTTTTTATTTGAAAACAATTTTTGTTTATGAAATTTGTAAAAAAAAACATCCAACTTCAATTTCAAACTGTTGAAAAACAAAAATAGGATTCAAATTTTTAAATGTGATTTTAATTTTTTACAAAAATACAAAACTTGTCCTATAAACTTAGACTTTGTTATATAGAACATCATCGTATGTATATTGCTCTATAACTTTATTTAATTTTTATTTTATTTTATGCTAGTGACAATTTGAAATGTTTTACTTATAAATGATTGAATATCTATAGGAAAATAACAAATAGAATGTTTTTTGTTTTATCTTTTTAATGATACTTATATCAAAAGGTTCAACATCTACCCCTACAAAAGTTGGATCATCTTTAATTTCAAAGAGATCGGATGATCTTTCACTTGTGTTCACATGTAGGAAAGAACAGAATCAACTCAATTTTATATTTAGGTGAATTTCTTTATTATAAAAAAGAAAAAATTATAGACAAAAATGAACTACATAGCTCAAGTGTCCTTTTCCTTTTACAAGTGCTGTTCTCAATGTGGTCTCTTGCAAGCCTCAACCACGGGCGGAGCTAAGGCTAGCGAAGGGTGGTCAGATGAACAACCTTCGTCAAAAATCTTTTTTGCGAGTATATATATTGAATATTGATATTTTTGTTAATGTACCAATTTTTGAACAATCTTGAAAAGGTAAGGAAAGGTACTCCATTGATTAAGGGTGTGCAGTTATTATCTAAAAGACTCGGGTTTGAGCCCTCTCTTGGGCATTTTGTTTTAAAATTTTCAATCCCTTTAGTCTTTCATTTAAAAAAGATAGCACAGCTGACGGAAGTTCTTTTCTTTCCCAACTCGATGTAGTAACTTCATAGTCATCAAATAAATATTTATTTTTAAGTTTATACTAACAAACTTCTTATTCTTTTCCTTTGTTTTTCTGTACAAACAAATGTAGTTACAACAATAAGAGGAGCTCGTTTATGTCTACTTCCCTTTGAAGTTCCCCAACCTTGTGACTCAAATAATTGCAATACCCAATGCAAGCAAATGTTTGGAGAAAAGCCACCTGGTTCTATCAAAGGGAGACTTCTTGGAGGAAATTGCATGGGTGGAACTTGTTTTTGCTCTTTTTGTTGCTTTGAGAATTGCACTGATGAACTCTCTTACTAGATACCACTGTATTTGCCCGTGCTTTGCGGGCCTATAAAAGATGATTAAAAATATATAATAAAATAATAAATTTATAACTCTTGTAGAAGAAATTAAATATATATTTTTAGGATTATTTGAACATATATATAAAAAAAATTTGACAAAAAATAAATCGTAAAGCTTAATTTGGTATATATTTGTGCTTGAAATAACTCGATAATCCTAAAATCTAAAAATCATGCAATTATAAGAACACTACATGCGTATTGAATTCGTAACCTCAATAGAGGATTTAGGTACTTATCATACCGTAAAACAATAAAAAGTTAATGAAGACAGGAATTTTGCTTATCAAGTCACTTATAGTGAGATTAATTAGAATTTACTGCTTTTGTCTCTGAACAATGTATTTACGTCACTGTTTAAGTAATTTTTATTTTTCACCAAGTGTAAGAATACAAATAATATTTACATCGTAATATCTTTAGCTAGTTAGCTTTGAATATTTTGACCATCTCAATCTGTAAAAGAGACTCAAAAGCTATGAACATCAGATATTTTTGAGACTCTTCTACCTTGCAAGTTCTTTTTGAGTATACTACAAACAATAAATTATTGGTCAGACATTTAGATAGAAGATGCAAAGACTCAGTAATTCTACTGATAAAAATTTGCAAATGAGTCCTACTTTTTACACCAAACGTTTCTAAAACAGAAAAAAAGAAAAGAAGATAGAGTCGAGAGGTTTAAGAGAATAGAGAGAAATTCTTGAGAAACAAACACCACTACGATACATGGCAAGTGAAAACCTTTAGGGGTCATTTGGTACAAAAATGAACTTAACACAAGGATAAGTAAGACAGGAATTAATAATGCAATGATAATTTTTTTTGTCAAGTGTTTGGTTGATTGTTTCTCATCTAATCATGTGCTTCGTTTAAAACTCTACAAAAAGATTTCTTTCCAATTATATCCTTGAATTATTATGAAATTTTCTATTTCATGGTCCAAAAAAAATTATTTTATTGTGGCTTCTAACTAGATAGGGGAACAACAATTTTGTTGTCATATTTGTTATATATTTTCTCACTTGAATTAGTTGAGGATTAATAATTGTGATCGTAATAAATTAATCACTCATGAAACGCTAATTTTCAATTTAATAAAGATAGACCAACTACTTTTAAAATAAAAAAGATGGTTAAAAAATTATAAAAATGAATAAACCATCTATATTTACACATAAAAATTTGCAAGTTGTAGTTCTAATATAGAGTTTATATCTTAAAAGGTCACTCAACTTTGAAAATTTATCTAACATAGTCAGAGAACTTTGTTTTGTATCAATAAAATAATTCAATTAGGTCTTTGTATCAAAAAAATCATTCAACTATATCTATATCTATTTATATATCTATAATACATTAAAAACATGAACTCCAAAATAAAGTTAAATTACTTAAATACCCTTTTTTAAAATATAACTAAATTAAAAAGTTAAATTAAAAAAAAATACTTTTCTTAAAAAACTAATTACTCTACTTAAATTTTTCGCCTACATTCAGACTTAAACGAGAAAATGCATTATTTTGAAAAAAATCTTATCAACATGAAAAGATGTGCTTCTTTTGTAAAGTTCCTCCTGTTAGCAGTGTAACACATACACAAACTGCGGAAGCATTATGCAGGATCGTAATTTCACATGACGTATTTCTAATGTAAGATAACAACCAACCATAAACTGAGAACGTACCTTTTGAAGCTTCTTGAAAGTTCGTCCTCCGTGAAAG
>JBCEWC010002068.1:0-36562 GCA_038996855.1 Solanum aculeatissimum
GTGACTTTTGAGTTATAAAATAAAGTTGAGTGACTTTTTGTGAAAAAAACTTATAATTAAGTGACTTTCTGTGAAAGTAATCCTTAGTTGAGTGACTTTGAAATTAAAAAAGAAAGTTAAGTGACATTCTGTGAAAAGAACTAATAGTTGAGTGACTTTCTGCGAAAAAAATTAATAGTTGAGTGACCATCTGTGATATTAACTCTCGATCTCTCTAACATCATTTTGGCTTGAGAAAGAAAAAATAGTGTTGAGTAAGACTAAATAAAGAGGACTTTTTGAAATTACGCTATAGATTTTAGCCAGGAAATGGGATATTTCAAGTAATTTTTCATCTATACATTGATATAAGTTAGGGATATATAGTCTATTTACTCAAGTAATGTTTGGTGCTTTAATGGTAAGGGCCTTGGAGTTCAAGAGAATTTCAGGGATATATGTTTGATAATCTGAGAGGATATCGAATGTAGCCTAGACCTAACTTTATCCATGTATCAATTAATTTGGTTGCGATTAATCTTTGTCTATTGGATTGAAACTCCATCATAATTCACACACTCCTAGTATTTTTCAATCTTTATAGATTTTATTTCTGTTGATTACTTGCTTTTGACACTCGATATTATGGATTTTTAGTTACTCCTAAACCCTTCCATCCACCCACCCCCACCTTACAATTTTATATATTTATACATGTTGAGAATTCATTTGCTAGTTAGCTTTTGAATTATAAAATCTATTGAGAGCGATCTCTCTAAACTTGGGTATTGTTTTGCATATACCTATGCCCAGAAAAATGGGACATAGTTGAGCATTCATCAGGTGCCACACCGAAGGTTCTATTTAGCCATAAATCACAAAGTTGCTCCAAATGGATTTGGAAGTCTCAAACCCGATCCAAGAGTTTTTCTAGATCAAACTCAACGTTTCAAAGCTGTCACAGTTTCTTAAATAAACATTACTAATACAATGAATATTGTTTAACACATTCTTTATCTACAAGTAAAAATTATTTTCTACATTTAATACAAGTAACAAGCTAGCTTTTCATTATTTTTCTTCTTTCGAAAGAAACTTATAACATCATCAATTTTTTTAGGATTTAATTCCTTATACAAACATATAACTTATCTGAATATCCTACTAAAGTTACTTTTATTATTTTTAGGACAATGAAGTCACTTAAGTTATGGGATATCCTATCAAAACCACTCAAGTATTGCCTTTTGACTTATTTTTTTCAATCGAAGAGCACATGGGTCATAATTTATTAGAAATGAAACAGATATTACAAAAATAAGCGGCTTGATCCAAAGTGTAGTAGAAAAATTAAAGACCAACAAAAGAGAAATATCTACTCAGAGATCAAAAAAGAAATAACGAAGGAGACGTCGTGCAAGCTGAAGACTTTGACAGGTGTCGGTAGGCACTGCCCCTATGTTGGAATAAGGTAAGGCGGTTCGCTTGAGTTGCTCAATCGCCAGTGTTGAGAGGCGGAGGTGAACAACAAGGACTATCTCTTGTAGCCGATATCCTACCCTTCTTCCGTAAGGATTAAACAAGAAAAGAAAAGTGAAAAGCTGAAGAACACTTGCAGTTGCAATTCCTCTTCCTTGATGGATCATCTTTTCTATCAAATCGGAGCTGAAGCTCGATTTAGTTTGGTGTAAGGATTCTCTAGCTTTGAAATAACTTGATATTCCATCTTGTTGGTATTCCACCTGCTAACTTCCATTTAAACATCATCTGGATCAATCCATGATAAATGATTTCAATCTTTTTTTCTCAACTTTCTTCTAATAGATTCTATATGGATCTAGCCTCGTATAGGTTCTGTAGATAGAGGATTGCTAATAATCCATCATTTCAATCTCAGGTAGTTGAAATTAGTTCCTATTTTTAGAAAACTTCAGCGGGTTGAATCCACCAAATCTTAAACTCTGAAAGAATTTACTAATTTCGGACATATTTTTGCAAGGTTGAGATTGGATTTCTGGGATTTGCATTATTGTTCAACGTAACTCTGCGAAGTATTTCTAAACTTGAACAACCAATCAGGTACATTGTTGAACACAACAACTTCTCTCTTCTTTGCTGGACTGCGCCATCGAACTAAACAATCTTGATTGTCTTATCCTCATATGTGATGTGCTTTGTTTATGTAAGATGAAATTTTGAAAGTATCTTAAACCTGGAGAATCCCAATCCGTAATAAAGTTCAAATACCCACCTAGTGGAGGATACCATTTAACACATTTAGATATAAACCTACGCCTGAAACCATCCAATAGAGCCGCCATGAGGTCAAGCTGAGGGGAATAAGTGTATTGAAACATCAACTTCATGAATTTGTGAATAGTACTATTGATATTCCAAATCACTTTACTTATACAGTGTAGTTACCCCCTGTCACAAGATAGACTCTAGGTGTGACACGGCGATCAAAATCTCTAGGAACTCCAACCAAGCCATCTTAGCATATCAATAAGCATACATAAGGCGTCCAATCATCAATCACAATCTCAAATAAAAGCAGAAGATAAGTCTCAACTTGCATACTTCAATAGGAAAGAAGCAACAATACGACAAAATAAGACAACATAGACTTCGTACATCTAACATGCATCTACTAGAACTAACAAAGGTGGGGGACATAGAATATAATTCTAGCTCACCTCAAATGAAAGGATATATCCTCAATGTGTCAACATAGCCAAGTTAGCAAAAAATAAAATGGGATAGGTCGTTGTTGAAGCATGAGGACTTACCACTAAATCTTCAAGATAGACTCCAAAGCTGAGGTCTACCCATATCCCGATGTCTACCCATACACTAGAAAAAATGAAGTTACTTGCCAAGGTAAACTCTATCCCCCTAGGCAGGTGTCATGCATGAACATGTGCTATATGTAGATCCAATAGCTAGGTCATATTGGCAATCAATCCTACATATGCAACGTAAATATGAGACTAGAGATTGCTACTAAGGACCCCTTGGGTCAAGTCCCCTCCTCAAAGTCCTCTCGATGCTAAGTTAAATTTCCACGTAATACTTATCATAATCGTAAATCATAGTTGACATGAAATCATAAGGCTTTTCAAAAACAATAATTCATACTTGTCAAAAATCATAGAACTTAATGAGGCCTTTCACAAACAATAATTCATACTTGTCAAAAATCGTAGAACTTAACATGTGGACAGGAAATCAATCTACCAATCCAATTCATAAAACTTGTTCATAGAATACCTCATTTGAAAAGTTTAGGACCACCTCTATCTACGAGCTGCTCCTACAGCTCGTAAACAATTCTACAGGTCGTAAAGAACCCCCTCATAGACTGCCATAATTTTTCCAAAAATATTGTAAGTGTTGGGGCATTCCACTAGACCCAACCATGACCCATATTTCCTTTTACAGGTTTATCTTGTTGGATTCAAAGACATATCGTTTTGGTTCATCCCTGACCTTTCTTCTACGATACCTTTTTACGAGGCATAGTTCCTTTTACATTCCGTAGCCTTCACTCGTACAATGGGTAATTTCCAAAAAATAAAAAATTCAAGGCATGGAGCCATCCACGACACCATCTATGGCTCATAGAATCAACTATGTCCCGTAGACTAGGCTCGTGGTCCCTACACCAATGACCATTTCTGCAATTTTCTTCCTTATTTCAACCTTCTAACTTACGAGGTATTATAATATCTCCCCCTTGGGAACATTTATCCTTGCATGAGATAAAAGCTAGCTTGAGTGTGTATGTATATGACATGACATGAAAGAGCTGAGACATATGAATTTAGAGTATTTGAGCATAAACAACTAAATACCTTGGGCTGGAATGAAAGGGAAGAGATAAGAATAATGCTTCATCATATCCACTTCCGCTTCCCATGTAGCGTTTTTCACCTCTTGATTCCTTTATAGATATTTGACGAATGTTATTTCCTTGTTTCTCAACCTTCTAACTTGTCGGTCTAGGATTTTAATCGAAAACTCCTCATAAGTCAAACTTCCTTTTAACACCCACACTCTCCAAAGACACTAGGAACTAGGATTATCGACACATTATCTCAATAAGGACACATGGAACACCAGATGTACCGATTCTAACTCCAGGGGGTAAATCCAATTCATTATTCACCTTACCAATGTGCCTCAAAATCTGATGTGGGACCACATATCAGGGACTAAGTTTTCTCTTCTTACCAAAATGGATCAAACCCTTCATAAGGAAAACCGTCAAGTAGATCCAATCATCAACATCAAATTCAAGTTTCCTTTTCCTTACATCCAAATATGACTTTTGACGACTTTGGGAAGCCTTTTATCTTTCCCTAATAAGTCTCACCTTCTCCATAGATTTAACCACCAACTCAGGTCCTATCAAGTCTACTTCACCTACTTTAAATCACCCAACATGAGACCTACATCTCCTACCATACAAAACTTCAAAGGGGCCCTTTTGATACTAGCATCGTAACTATTATTGTATGAAAACTCAATCAACGATAAAAGATCATCCTAATTCTCTTTAAAATCAAACACACATGCCCTCAACATATCTTTCTAGGTTTAAATTATTCTATCATCTTGTTCATCGATTTGAGGGTGAAAAGTGATACTTAACCTTAGTACCAAGATCTTTTTGGAATAACTTCTAAAAATGTGTTGTGAATTGGCCACGATCCAAAATGATAGAAAAGTAACACCATGAAGCTTTACCAATTCCTAAATATACATTCTTGATAATTATCGGCACCGTAAAAAGTTTTGATCGGTAGGAATATGCTGACTTGGTCATTCTATCCACGACCACCCAAATTGAATCATCTTGCCTATGGGTACGAGTAAGCCCAATTATGAAGTCCATATTCATATCTTTTCGCTTTCAGGTTAGAATTTCAAAATATTGGGCTAGACCTCCAAATCTTTGGTGTTCAACTTTCACTTGTTGATAATTAGGACATTCAACCACAAATCTTGTAATGTTTTTCATCATACAACTCTACCAATACACCTTACTCAAATCTCTATATATTTTAATGAACCCAGATAAATGGAATACCGAGATTTATGGCTTCACTTAATATCATCTCCCTTATGCCTTAACATTTGGAACACATAGGAGACCTTGGTAACAAAGTACCCCATCTCCCCCATGAGAGAAAATCTCAATCTTCTTTTTAGCAACTAATTTCTTCAACTTAACCAAATCTGAACCCATATCTTGCTTTGCTTTTACATTCACTACTAGTGCAGACTCTGAACCATTGTGAACCAAGATACCACTCTCATTAGAGTCACTCAAACTAACACCCAAATAGTACAACCAATGCACATCCTTAGCCAATTCCTCCTTTTTTATCCTCTATATGAACAATGTTATACATAGACATTATACTCAAAGCATCAACAACTAGGTTTGTTTTTCTCGAATGGTACAACACACTCATGTCATAATCTTTTAGTAGCTCAAGCCACCTCCTTTGTCGAAGATTAAAGTTTCTGTAGTTGAACACATATTGCAGGCTCTTATGGTCAATTAATATGTCAACATTCACCCCATAAAGATAATACTGCCAAATCTTCAAGGCAAAAACAATCGCTGCCAATTCAAGATCATAAGTGGGATAGTTTCTTTCATGTACTTTGAGTTTTCTTGAGACATATGCTATGACCTTGCCATGTTGCATTAATTCATAACTCAATCCAACCCGTGAGGAATATATAACAAACTCATCCAAACCTTCTGGTAATGTTAACATAGTAGCTGACGTAAGATGATCTTTCACTGTTTAGAAAATTTTCTCACATTCATCCGAGCATTGAAATTTTACCTTATTTTAGGTCAATTTAATCAAGAGCGATGCAATGGATGAAAATTCTTCAACAAATCTTCTATAAGTCATACTTATAATGCTTAATCAATGTCCTTTTGATGCTAAGTCAAAATCCCACAAAATACTTATAATAGTCATAAGTCATACTTGTCATGAAACCATAAGGCTTTCATAAAAATCAGAATTCCCACTTATCAAAAATCATAGAACTTAATATGTGGAAAGACAATCAATCTACAACCCAATTCATAAAATTTATTCATAAAATGGCTCATTCATGTGGTTCATGTAATACGAATGTAGGCCTTCCATCATTATAAATTCTACCTCATTAAAGAGTGTTATTTGGATCTTAGGTCACCACTTTCATAAACTTTCTTGAAGACTTGAAAATTCATAATCATGAACCATATGCATCATAAGAAACCATACATATGTGGTATAACAAGCATAATTGACAATAAGATCATGCGAGCTATTACATGAAATTTCAACCTCCACTCATACATAAAATAAAAGAGAAACTACTCACCAAGATAGACTACCCTTCTAGGAGGGTATCATGAACATGTGTTATATATGGATCCACTAGCTAGGTCATATTGAAAATCAATCCTACAGTGGCAATGTAGTTTTGGGACTAGACATTGCTACTAAGGATCCCTTGGATAGAGTCCCCACCTCAAAGTCCTCTTGGTGCTAAGTCAAAATCCCAAGGAATACTTATCATAATATCTTAAGTCATACCTTTCATGAAATCATAAGGCTTGTGATAAATCATAATTCATACTTGTCAAAAATCATAGAACTTAACATGTGAAAAGACAATCAATTTACCAATCCAATTCATAAAATACCTCATTCATGTAGTTGATGTAATGTGAGTGTAGGCCTTCCATCATTATAAATTCTACCTTATTGAAGAGTATTATATATATTAGGGTTTTAGGTCACCTCTTTCGTAGACTTGCTTGAAGACTTGAAAAATCATAATCATAATTTGTAAGTAAAACTAGGACAAAGTATGGGTTCACGTGCAATTAACTTAAAATCATGAAATTGGATAAACAAATATGCATAATCATGTAAAAGAATATCAATTGAATCAAAATTAAAGGAACCCATATAGAACCTAGTGAATCCTATATTGCATGTAGGAGTAATTGAATGAAAAATAATTGAAATCATATAATTAATGATCTTTTATACATAATTAGAGTAATAATCATGATATAAAACATAATTCATGCAATTAGAATTGAAATTTAAAAAGCCCATAAGAATTCATACTTGAAATTGGTAGGAAAAGTTGGGTTATTGTTGGACTCCATGGATGAAAACTCACATACCTCTAGTAAAATCCTTGATGAAATGTGGAACTTAGAGGCTTGGATCCTTGAACCCTAGCTTGTTCTTCTCTGAAGATTTAGGAGAGAAGAGATTGAGAGATTTCCTTGATTTTTGAGTGATTGGGTGAGAATGAGGTGAAGTATCCGGGTATGGGCGATTATTGAGGTAGTGATAGAGTCAAATGACGTGATTCTGTGTTAGGAGGGGAGAGAAGGACCAGAATACCCTCATTTAACTTTTCTCAGACAGGATCTACGATACCCAACTATCTACAATCTGTAGTTCCTCGTATGAACTATAGAGTCCGTTCGTGAAAATGAGTGTAAATTTTAAGGTTGCAGAATCTCATCCATGAAGTAACTTCTATGGACCATAGATCTTCCTACAGGTCATATACCCTTCTTGTGGAACCTTTCCATACTTCACACCAAAATTTAAAAAGTTTAGGAACCTCATCTACTCCTATGGCTCGTAAACAATTCTATGGGACGTAAAGACCCCTTCCCCCTCCTCGTACACTGTCATAATTATTTCAAAAAAATATTTTAAGTATTGGGGCATTCCACGAGCCCCAACCACAACCCGTATTTTCTTTTACGGGCTTATCCTATTAGTTAATGGTTTAGATCCAGAGAGTCATCATTTGGAATCACCTCTGACCTTTCTTCTACGACACCCCTTTACGGGACATAGTTCCCTTTACAGGTCGTAGCTCCTTTTACAACCAATAGTCTTCACTCATATAATAGCTGATTTCCAAAAAGAACTTTCTAAGGCATGGGGCCATCCACGACACTCATCGAAGACTCGTAGAATCATATACGTCCCATAGACTAGGCCCATGGTTCCTGCACTAGTGACCATTTCTGCATTTTTCTTCCTTATTCTCACCTTTCAACTTACGAGGTATTACACCACCAAATTACAATATTGCTCCTTTTCCATAAGACCCATAAAATTAGATTAGGAAAAGCTTGAAAATCACCAGTTCTAGTTTTTCTTGAACAACCCACCATTTTTAAAAGATTTCTTCAATCGAATCTAAGGCCCTCATATCCCAGTTGCAAATGAGAAATATTGCCACACTCTACTTGCAATTTCACCTTTTAAAAATAAATGTTCCATAGTTTCTCTTGTTGAAATAGTACAAAACAAGCAAAGTTGGGACTAGTTAGGTTCTAATTTGGTAAAACAGCTGCTACTGAAACTCTATTAGTCAAAACCTTCCAACTAAAGAAAGATATATTGAAAGGAAGTCCTTGCATCTATATCTTCTTGAAATTCTCATTTACATCTTTTTTTTTTTTTCAAAATCTTTCTAACACTCTTAACTGAGAACTTTTCAGCGCTTGTCTTGATCCACTGAGGTCTATCTCTCGTGTCAGTGTGTCTAACATGATTCATATGTCGTCTAATATGTTCAGACAAATAAGTATGCATACTATCATAATTTTGTCCTATTTCCTTCATGAAAGAAATCAATGAGATAAGTGTGTACTTTAATTTGATATGTGTAAAGAGGATCAAGTTGGGTCTAATTTGATATGTGTAAAGAGGATCAAGTGTAAAGAGCATTATACAATGAACTTTGACCATTCTCAGTTCTTAGCTACCCCTACACTTTGATGTAAATAGAAAGAACTTTGTCCTTGATGACTTTCTTACTTGACTGAACTTCATACTCTTGCTAAACTTATACTATTCTCTTCAAAGAATAACTAATAGCTGGAGAAAATATAATAGTATCATCTGTGTAAACCAGATGATTAAGCATAACACTCCACTTTGATAAATCATACCCCACAAATTCATCATCTCCAAACAATGCATTTAGGGCTCTGGAAAGCACTTTTACCGATAATATAAAGAGAGCGAGAGATAAAGGATCTCTTTGTTTCACTCCCCTAGTGGAATGAAAGAAACCATTTGTTTGGCCATTGATCAAGACTGAATACTAATTATTGGAGATCAATCTCTAAATTAAATCAACAAATAATTCTGAAAATTTCATTTTCCTTAAAACTTTCATCACAAAGAACCAAGATACTTTATCTTATGCCTTGGTCATATTAAGTTTTAGGGCCAAATTTGCTATTTTACCTCTCTTCGGGATGTCAAGGACATTCTCTTGTGTCCAAAGCACACTTTCAATGACTTTTCTACCTTTAACAAAACCTAATTGATTGTGAGAGATCAATCTGAGTAAATAAACTTTGATTCTGTCATAAATAACCCTGGACATAATTTCATTACTCAGTCTAATTTGTCTTAAATAAAAAAAATGGTTGGATTTATTTCTTCTAAGGTAAAAGGACCAAATTAGTTTGAATAACGAATTTAGGAAGAGAATTACCTCGTAAAAGAATTTGTACAATTTTGAAAATATCATTACCTACTATATCCCAGCAACATTGGTAGAAAGCAATTGATAAACCATCAAAACCACTTGCACTCTCCCCAGTTAGATTGAAAACAGCTTCTTTTTTTTTTTTAATTTCCTCAAGAGTTGGTTGCCTACAAAGATTGATGTTATCTACCTCATTGATTATTTCTGGAATGTTACCTAACAAGGAAAACTCTGTAGCATCTCTTTGTTGTAAGAACTGAGAATGGTCAAAGTTCATTGCCTTTGCTGTAATTTCCCCTTCCTCCTCAATCTGATTCCCCTGGTCATTCAAAGTTCTGTATAATGCTGGGATGTTGTTGAAATATCTTTTTTTTTTTAATTTTATTTTATCATATCTTCCTTGATAACTAGTTGCTTAAAAATATCACAAGTATCTTTACTCCATTTTGTGAAATTTATTTTTGCTCTCTTTATATTCCCTTGAAATCTATGAAAGGGTTCAATGACTCATTCTCTACCCAGTTCTGCCTCACCATATCAATAAAGGATGCATTTTCAATCCAAAATTGTTGCACCTACTTCACAAGTTAAAAGCATAGGGGCGTAATCAGATCCTGGTCTAAACTATGAGTGTGTTTGGTATGGAGGAAAACATTTTCCAGAAAATATTTTTTAATTTTCTCATATTTGGTTAGTAGCGATTCTACTCCAATGGCTTAAATGTTTTGGAAAATATTTTTTAAATCAATTTATTTTTTTCAAATATAAGTAAAAATGACTTCTTTCAAAAATTAAGGAAAACATTTTTCAAAACCCTCATCTAATCTTAAATTAAATTTTTTTATCCCATCTCTACCACGACCCCCCACCCCCACCCCCACCCCCGCGCAGAAGAAGAAATTAATAAAAAATCATTTAGGAATTATCTATTTGAACTGCAATTGGGACAACCCCAATTGTCAACTCCACCTTTGAAACATAGTCTGTTTTACTGAGAATCAAATCCTTCTGTTGGTTGCTGATATTGCTGGAAACTATATGTTATCAGTAGTAACCTCAATCTAGTTGCTCTTTTGTTGTACTTCATATCTATTTACATTAGTGCTGATGGACTCTAAATCTTGCCTTTTAACTACATTTATGACCTAAGTCTCATTACTCTTCTTCTATATATCTACATTGGTGTTGCTGAAATTTGTATTTGTTCCTTCATTTGCATCTATGACCTCAATCTCTTTGCACTTCTACTACACTTCATCTCCTTTGATATGTTTCTGAATATTTGTTATTCTTTGATGTGCATGTTTATCAAGTAGAGCTGGTATCATTTTGCTTATCCAAGGACCTTGTGCCCAATCTTCAAAAGATTTGCTTAGCTGGTATATTCCTGCATCCTTATTAATCTTCTTATTGCTACTGTATTCCTATTCATTTGTTGCTTATAAATTCCCTTCTTTTTCCTTTTCCTCTCCATTTAGTGTAAGAACATCAATTTGTTGATCAATTTGTATTGCTTTACCCACAACAACAGCTAAAGTAAACAAACATTCTTTCACAAAGTGGACAATAGTTTAGTGTCATGATCCAAGTTAGACCCTAGACATGAAATGACAAATTGAATCCCCGAGGATCCTAACTAGTCTTTTAGCATAAGAATGACATATAAAAATAATACAAGGAAATGAAATGTGGAATATAAGTCTTAAAGCTTTTTCATCACAGCAACTCAATCAAAAGGGAAAACTTTGAGAACACACTGAAAATACTCAACATACACGAAGTCTGACATAGCTGCTACTACATAGATGGGGTGTATGATAAGACCTAGCTCACCAACATAAATGTCTAAAAGTAAGTCTAAAATGGATAAAAATAGAACTCATAATAAGGATGTGCCCTCGAAGCATGAAGACTCACCTAGAATGCTACACTGAATGGAGCCTGTACTAACCATAGGCATGAATAGGAATGTCGTGACCTACATTATAAAATAAAATAGGTAAAAGTATATGATCAATACTATAGAATGTATTGAGTATAGAGAATATGTTATGTATGACATAAACATGTTAATCTAATAAATTTAAAAACTGATGATGCAGCGACCAGGCAAAACATATCATGAAACTAATTACTGAATTATCTGAAACAACTGGTATCAAGTCAATGCAAAAATTCTAAGAATCATATTGTAACTAAGTTATCAAAATCACTAAACCTGCATAATGAGAGATACCACTAACTGACATATAACCATGTGAACTATAATATTTAGTATGGTGTATTGCCCCACCAAAAAAGGGTTAATATGTTTGCCAAAGCATAAAGGTGTGTACTAGATGGATCCACTAGCTAACCTGAGTTAGGCCTCTACTAATGGGTGACATAGTCAAGCCTACTAATGGGTGACATAGATGCAAGCCATGCATGCCTCAACTAACTAGTGATGTACCGATGATCCATGCTTCAACTAATAGGGACCCTCTTGATCCTATAGTGGAATGTAGTTCTACGACAAAAATATTGCTACAAAAAGGTCTCAAGCCTCTAGCATGTGATTCTTCATCCTTAAGTTTGCTTGGTGCTAGGTAAGCTCTCAATAAGAATAATCATGCATAGTCATAATTATCATCCTTCCAATAGTAAGAATCTAGTAACACCGAATCATACATAAAATTCATAATCATAGAATAGCTCCTTAAATCATGCTTTCATAACATATTCATGAAGACACTTGAAAGCATTAAAATCATGAAGATCTTTCATAATGAGAATGTTTCAAACGAAAGCAAACCTAAATTTCATAGAAACATTTGGATAATTTCTCAAAATGCATCTTAATCTCATACTTTTCTTCAAATCATAGTTCATGCATGTCAACATAGTTGAATTCATAATCATATCTTACATGCATGGCATAAGTTATTAAAAATCATTCCTCAATGAATGAATTATACTTAAATCATGCACCATAAGATCAATTTAGAAGAATTGAATATGATTTGATGGAACCATAAGAATTCATTAAAACCCTAACTTGAATCATGATTAAAACTTATGAAATTGATTTTGAATTAGAAATTCATGATTGGAATTCCCACATACCTCACTAAATTTTATCCTTGAAACTTGAGAAGAAGACTTATGTTCTTGAAATCCTACTTGAGGAAGAAGATGACCTTGGAAGAGAAATCACTGAGAAAACTTTAGGATTTTGAGTGAATGAGAGGAAATGGGGGTAAATGGAAGCACAAAATTAGTTATAGGGTTTAGAAATAGATTAGAAACAACATAGCTTAATATTAAGAAGATGAAAAATGTCTAAAATATCCCTGAAATAAAATTGATGTCATAGACCATAGGCACCATCTACGGTTCATAGTTCCTTTACGCACCATAGATGACTACCTATAAAAACCAAGCTAAATTTCTAAGTTTCTGAATCTAGAATCATGAAACCAAAACTATAACCCATAGAAGTTTCTACGACTCAAACTCATAGTGCTCGCCTGTAGAACCCAAGGCCTCTAACTCTAAACTACAAATCAAAAACCACAACCCATAAAATCATCTATGACCTGTAAAACACCTCTTGTCCTGTCTAAAGCTAACTTTTCAAACTTTCTGAATCTAATCGATGAGTGACATCTATGGCTTGTATAAAGGAGTGCGGCCCATAGAACATATATGTAGATCGTGACTTAAATTCTAAAATTTTCCCAAATTTCACATCCCATCTACGATCCGTAGATCAATATATGGCTTGTAAATGGGCCACTTCAACTATGCACCAGAACTTCTTCTCTACTTTTCTTTCTCTATTCTGACTTTTCAACTTTTGAGGTATTAAAATATCTCCCCTTGAGAACATTCATCTCAAGGAAGATCTGATAGACCAACATGAATGCATATCATATCAAAATGTGTAACACCAAGGAGTAATTAACTCCAAGTTGAGACATGAACTTTAAAACCAATTTCATAAGCATGCATGCATAAGGAATCATGAAAATAGTTGAAATGCATGAATCTGTAATAGTACATAGAAGGATCTAATACCTCAAAGTAAAATTGAAATGAAAGAAAAGAGAAAAGGATAACGAGACATCATGTCGGCCTCGACCTCCCAAGTAGCACTCTCAAATGACTTATTCCACCATAAGACTTTAACCAAAGAAACTTCTTTATTTCTCAACTTCCAGGCTTGATGATCTAGAATTTCAACTGGAACTTCATTATAAGAGAAGCTTTCCTTCACACCCATACTCTACAATGGTATAATTGAATTAGGATCACCAAGACACTTCTTCAACAACAAAATGTGAAACATTGGATGTATCGATGCCCACTCTGAAGGCAAATCCAACACATAAGCTACCTTATAAAAATTCCTCAGAATCTGACATAGGCCTACAGAATGGGGACTAAGCTTCCCTTTCTTACCAAAATACATCAAATCCCATATGGGTGAGATTTTTAGATAAACTCAATCATTAACTTTAAACTCATCATCTCTTCTTCTCACATCTAAATAGGACTTTTGCCAGATTTGGAAATTTTTAACCTTTTTCTAATGAGTCAAATCTTCACGGCCTCATGAACTAACTCGAGCCCTATAAAAGCAATCTCACCAACTTCAAATCATCCAAGAAAATACCTACATCTCCTATCATATAGAGCTTCAAACGAAGCCATTTGGATGCTAGAATCATAATTCTTCTCATATCCAAAAAGGACTTTCGCCAGATTTTGAAATTTTCAACCTTTTTCTAATGAGTCAAACTTTCTCCATGGCCTCATGTACTAACTCAAGCCGTATCAAATCAATCTCACCAACTTCAAATCATATGAGAGAAGATCTACATCTCATATCTTATAGAGCTTCAAACGAAGCCATTTGGATGCTGAATAATAGCTATTATTATAAGCAAACTCAATCAAAGGCAAATGGTCATGATAATCACCCTTGACGTCAAATACAAAATTCCTCAACATATCCTCTAAAGTTTGAATAGTTTTTATGGCCTAGCCATCGATCTACGGTTGAAAAATTGTACTAAGCTTAACTTGAGAACCAAGATCCTGATGAAACGATCTTTAAAAGTGAGAAGTAAACTAAGCATCCCTATATGGATTATGGAATACCATGCAACTTAACCATCTCACAAGGTAAAGTCGAGCATAGTCCTTGACTGTATAGGAAGTCTTAATCGAAAGAAAATATGCTAACTTAGTCATCAATCCGAAGTCATTCAAATAGAATCATATTGATGATAAGTATGAGGTAAATCCATAACAAAGTCCATATTCAACTATTTCCACTTTCAGGTAAGAATCTCAATAACTTGGGCCAAACCACCAAGTTTTTGATGATCCACCTTGACTTGTGGATAATTTAGACATTTAACTACAAATGTTGCTATATCTTTCTTCATGCCATTCCATGAATAAACTTTTCTCAAATCATGCTACATTTTTGTGGCAGTTGGACTAATAGAGTATCGAGAACTATGAGCTTTCCACAAAAAATTTACCGCTTCAAACCATTGACATCCGAAACACATAACTGACTTGATATAGAAGCACGCTATCTCCTCCTTAGGAGAATGCCTCAATAGAATTTTCAAGAACCACCTTCTTTTTAATTCAACTAAATTAGGATCATTTTTTACTTTGCTTTCATATTCCAACAAGGGAAGATCTTAAATCATTTTGTGCAATCACATCGCCATCCTCGTAATTTGTCAATTGAAGCTCTAAACAAGCAAGTCTATGAGCATCACGAATCAATATCTTTTCTCATTCTTAATGTGAACAACACTCCCTGTGGACAACCTACTAAGGGAATCCTTCATTATATTTGGCTTATCCAGGGGATACAACACACTCATATCATAATTCTTTAGCAACTCCATCCACCTTCATTGACAAAGATTCAACTCATTTTGCTTAAACATGTATTGGAAAATCTTATGATCAGTGAACACATCCACATAAATACCATATAAGTAATGTCTCTAAATTTTCAAGGCAAACACCACTGCCACTAACTCAAGATCAAGATTTGGATAATTCTTTTAATGAGCCTTAGGTTTCCTTGAAGTATAAGCAATCACCTTACCATGTTACATCAAAACACAACCAAGACTAATCCTTGAGGCATCACAATACACAATAAAATCATCAGACATTTTAGTAAAGTCAAAACTGAGACTATAGTGAGTCGAGTCATCAACTCTTGGAACCTTTTCTCATATGCTTTCAACTACTCAAAGGTCAATCTAGTCAAGGGAGAGGTAATGGAAGAAATCCCTCAACCAATCATTTACAATAAATCAACCAAACCTAAGAAACACTTAATATCTAAAGTAGATAAAGGTCTAGGACAATTCTTCATCGCAACAATCTTTTGATGATCAACACTTATGACCTCATAGGAGAAAATATGGCTAAGAAATTCCATGGAGCTAAACCAAAATTGGCATTTACAAAACATAGCGAACAACTGATGGTCTTTAAAATTTGCAACACAATCTGAGATGATTCGCATGTTCTTCCTTATTCTGACAGTAGACTAAAATATTATCAATAAAAATAATAATGAACATGTCCAAGTGTGGCTTAAACATCATGTTCATCAAATCCTTAAAAGTTGCAGGTGCATTTATTTCCAAAAAATATAAACACAAATTCATATGACTATATCAAATCCTGAAGATTATTTTAGTAATATCACACTCTCCAACTCAAAGTTAATGATAACTCGGTATACGTTTGATCTTAGAGAAGTAACCAACACTCTGAAGCTGATCGAACAAGTCATCAATCCTTAAGATGTGATACTTATTCTCAACTGTGACCTTGTTCAACAGTCAGTAATCAATGCACATAAAGAGAATCATCTTTCTTTCAAACAAACAAAACTAGAGCACCCAATGGAGAGATACCCGATCTAATGAAACCTTTATTGAAGAGGTCCTTTAACTGATCTTTAAACTCCTTAAGATCGAATGAAGCCATTTATAGGGATGAATGGAGATAGGTTGAGTGTCAAAGAGAAGTTTTATGTCAAAGTCAATTTCTCTTTTGGGAGGAAGACCAAGGAGATCATCGGTAAATACTTTTGGGAACTCATTCACTATGGGAATGGACTGAAGAATTGGGGTTTCAACATTTGAATCCTTAACCCAAATTAGATGATAGGTGAAACCTTTTGAAATAATCCTTCTGATCTTATGGTAAGAGACGAATCGATCTAGAGGTGCTGAAGTAGTACCCTTCCATTCTATGAATGCCTCGTCAGGAAATTGTAATCTAGCCATTCGGGTTTGACAATCAACTGAAGCATAACATGAGTATATCCAATCCATGCCAAGAATGGTATCAAAATCAAACATATCAAGCTCTACTAAATTGACTAAAGTGACCTTCTAAAAGAATAAAATTGAGCAATTTCTATATACCCGCTTAGCTAGGATTGACTCACCCACGGGAGTAAAGACTGGGAAGGATTTTAACAACATCACAAGACTTACACAAAACCTTATAGTAACCTAGTAGTCATAAAAGTCAAATTTTCCCCTAAATCTAACAAAGCATAAATATTAAGATGAAAGACTCGTAACATACACCTTACCGCATCAAGAGAAGACTCCTGATTCTATTACGTCTGGAGAGTATAAAATCTACCTTGGCACTATCTACCATAAAAAATAGATGGAGCAACCTACTGAGCCGAGCGACCAATAGAATCACTAAGATGAGCCTGTCATTGTGCCTCTCTATCCCTACTAGCTGCCATCAAACAATCTGTCATCTTGTGCCTTACCTCCCCACTTGCATAACAACTCCCGTGCAAATCGAGCACTTTCATATATGGTTCTACCACACTTTTGACAAGTTGGAAGAGTTTGTCCACTTGAGGAATTTCCTTGAGGCCTAGGGTTAGGCACCCTATCTTTGTTGAATTTCTGAACCAGAGCTTTGGATGAACTTTAAGCAGATATCTTTTGTTGAAATTGAGAACGACTACCATCACCATCAGACCTTGAGTAAGAATAGTCACCACTATCCATCCTTGTCCTCTTGGTATCCCTAGCTCTCTCCTTTAACTTTTCCTCTTCAATTTGTTAAGGATGTGTCATCAGTATAGAAATGTACATCTCCTTAATCAACATTACCATCCTATATTCCTTCACCACCATCTTTGAAATACCATATATGAACTTGTTCATATGGGCCCTAGAGTCAGCTACTAATGCAGGAGTATATTATGATAATTGAGTAAACTTCAATGAATACTCCTTCATACTCATACACTCTTACTTTAAATTTATGCACTTTTGAACTTTAGCCTCTCTCACCTCAAGGAAAAAGAATCAATCAAGAAAATCATCCTTTAAGTTATGTCAATCCAAAGGATCCGCATTAAGAGCCCTCTCTTCCTTCCATTGAGCAAATCAAATCTAAGCAACCCCCAGGTGGCCACGTCTGCCTTCTCAACTAGAGTCACACCCATAATAGAAATAATCTTTTCAATCTTGTCCATAAATTCTTAAGGGTCCTCATCCATATTAATACCATGAAATTTCAAGTGATTGATCCTAGTGAAATCTTAAACACTTGTCACCACTGTACTCATATTTAGGTTCATGGAGGCTACCATTTCTCTATTAGCTTAAGCCATCATAGCTTAGACTAACACTTAGAAAGAAGCCCTAAATTTCAAATGGATTACTTGCTTAGCAAAGGGATTAATAGGAGCTTGATGTTCTTGTGTCCCCTCAACATGGCCCTCGTACCTTCTTAATGGAGCGTTTTTAGAGGCATGATGCTAAAACACATAGAACAAGAGTTAGAAGAAAACTTTTCAGAGTCCAACTCTATTGCAAGACTTAACATTGATGAAAGAAATACAGTTTTCTAAATACTTCATGGCCTCTCATTCATAAATGTAGCACGCTTCACACCTATGAATAAGACTCTACTTGACACGACTTTTTATGAGACACCCTAGGACACATGAATCTAATGCTTTGATACAAGTTTGTTATGATACAAGCTAGACCCTAGATATGACATGACAAATAGAATATCGAAGGACCCTAACAAGCCTCTTAGCATAAGCATGATATAAGATAACATAAGCATTATAAAAGGTAATGGAATGTGGAATATAAGTCTTAAAGCACTCTCATCATAGCAACTTAATCAAAAGAGAAAACCTAAGAACACATTGAATATATTGAACTTACACAATGTCTGACATAGCCTGTACTATATAGATGGGGCGTAGGACATGTCCTGGCTCACCAACATAAATGTCTGAAACTAAGTAGAAATGATAACAATAAAACTCATGAATGGATGTTCCCTCAAATCAAGAGCACTCACCAAGGATGCTACGGTTAATGAAGCCTGCACTAAACCATGGACGTGAATAGGAGCATTGTGACCTATATTATATAATAATACCAACAAAAATATGTAGTCAATACTATAGAATGTACTAAGTAAGGGAATATGGTACAGATTAGATAAACATGATAATATAATAAATCTAAAAATTGATGATGCAATGACTAGATAAAGATATCATGAAATTGATAATTGAAGTATCTGAAATAAATGATACCAGGTCAATACAAAAATTTTGAGAATCATATAGTAACCAAAATCATAAAACCTGCATAGTGAAAAATACCACTAGTTAACATATAACCATGTGAATTATGACATGGAGTACGGTATATTTTTCTATCAGAAAGGACCCAATATGCTTGCCAAGGCATAAAGACATGTACTAGATGGAGCTAATCTGATTTACACCTCTACTAACGATGACATAGTCATGCCTCTACTAATGGGTGACATAGTTACAAGTCATGCCTTAACTAACAAATGACGTACTGAGGAGTCATGCCTAAGTATTAGGGACCCTCATGATCCTACATGACATGTAATTCTGGGACAAAAAGATTACTACAAAATATTCTCAATCCTCTACTAAAAGGTGAGTCTTCATCCTTAGATCTGTTCGGTGCTAGGTAAATTCTTAACGAGAATAGTAATGCATAATCATAATCATCATCTTTGCAATGGTAAGAATCTCAAAAACCACATACAAACAAAGAGGCTCAATAGAGACAATCCATTTATTCATATCATGCATTAAATTCAAAATCTTATAATATCTCCTTAAAATATGCTTTCATACCATATTTATGAAAACACTTATCTAAAGCATCAAAATTAAGAAGATCTTTCATAATGAGAATGTTTCAATAGGAAGCAAACCTAAATTTCATAGAAATATCTTGATAATTTCTCAAAAGCATTTTAATCTCATAATTTTTGTTGAAATCATAGTTCATACATGTAAACATAGTTGAACTCATAATTATATCTACCTTGTATGGAATGAGTTCTTAAACATCATTCTCAAAATTATTAAATTATACTTAAATCATACATCATAAAGTCAATTTATAAGAATTAATATGATTTAATAGAACCTATGAGAAATCATTGAAACCCTAACTTGAATCATGATCTAAACTTACAAAATTGAATTTGAATTGATACTCAATGGATGGAAGAAGATCCGTGGATAAAATTTTCACCTTCCTTAAAAACCTTTAGCCTTGAATCTTGAGAAGGAAACTTGAGTTCTTAAAATCCAAATTGAGGAAGAAGATGACCTTTGGAGTGAAATCCTTGAGAGAACTTTATTTGAGTGAATGAGAGGGAACGAGGGTGAATGGAAGTATAAAATCAGTTATAGGTCTTAGAAATAGCTTATAAATGACATAACTTTTATATTAGGAAGATGCAAAATATCCAAAACATGTATAAAATAAATCTATCGTCAGGCACCAAGAATGTCATCTACGATCCATAGTTTCTTTTGTGGACCATGGATGACTGTCCATAAGAATAAGGCTAAATTTCCAAGTTTCTAAATTTTGAACCACAAAACTAAAACTACGACACATCTTGTTCGTTCATAGATATCAAATACTAAAAATTCAAGCCTCTGAATCTAAACTATAAATCAGAAACCATGATTGGTAAAATAATCTATGATCCGTAAAACACCCCTCATCTTGTCTAAGGTCAACTTTTCAAACTCTCTGAATCTCATCTTGTCATGGACCAAACCTAGGGCCTAGTCATAATATGACAAATGAGAGACCCAAAGATACCTCACCCAAACCTCTTAACATTCATAGGTATTTAAATCAAATAAAGTGGAATTCTTAAAATGGAGAAAGGGACTACATTAAAATTTCATAAAAAGGGAAACAATGAAAACTTCATGCATATCATCCAAGTAGACCATCAACATAAAAAATTTGGTGAGGGCTAAGATATGCTCATAGCTCACCCTCAAATAAAATATATCAAAAGTAGATACAACATAGATAGTAAAAGTCTTAAAATACAACTCAAGAATAAAAGTCTCAAAATATAGTAAGCATGAAGGAGGAGGTGTAGTCCCCGAACGAGATGACTCACTGATCAAAATAGCCTTGAATGTCTGAAGTCTAGCCAGGTATCGGAGGAGGAGGAACGTCGGTCCCTACATGATGATATCACATAGGCAAAATATGCATTAGTACTTTAGAATGTACTAAGTATGTGGAATGCAATGCAATACATGAAATTATAATATCATCATTCATGAAATTATAATGCCATCATTCAAAACATTCATTGTCATATTGAAGGAATATAGTTCTATATGAAATAAATGAACAATGCATCATCTAGGGACATGCTTTGAAGTAACAAAAACATCATATATGTAACTTTGTGGTAGGAGACCATAATCGACATTTAAAATTATAAGAGCTACTACATGGAACCCAACAAAATCTCCTATGTTAGCACAGGGAGTTCACTTGCTTGGTGAAACTCCGTCAACTTATACATGCATATCTTATCTTTAACTTTACTATTATGGATCCACTAAACTTAGCCTACAATGACTCCTATGGTGGCACATAGTGAATGGGAAAACAGGTTGCTGCGAAGGTTCTCTTACTGAACCCCACCTCAATGCCCCATTCGGTGCTAAGTCAAGTCCCACAGAATACTTTAAAACATTAATATAGTCATGCAATTATAACTTGAAAACATAAGCATCATCATATATGAGTATTATGCAATGAACTTTAAAACATATGATTCAAGATTATTATGCAATATCATGATAGAATTCACCAATTTAAAATCATTCCTGGATAACCCACTTCATCATTAAAAACCTTAGATAACGAAATCACAAAATTCAACTTGAAAACTATAGAAATTCTTAGCACATCATCACATTGCATCACTATAGTCAATATAACTGAAAATTCATCATTATAACATCATTTAAAGCAACCCATGAAACTCACATTCTTGGACTTTGTGGATGAATGGAATCCACAAATCAACCCATATACCTGATTACGAAGCCTAAAGAAACTTGAGGATTAGTTGGGGAATTAATGAAACTCTAGCTCCCTTCTTCTTTCTTGGAGGGAACTTTTGATTTAGAAAAGTTCAGAGAATTTGGAATGGGAGAGATGAGGACATTTAGGATGAATTAGGGCTAATATGGGAGGGAAAAATGTCTAAAATGACATATTTTTAGGCTTAGGATATGGGAAGAGGTCGAAAACACCCTTCATTAAGAACTGTTAGACCCAAACCACAATCCCCATATACAGGTTGTAGATGGAACCATGAGTAGTAAACCATAGGTTTCGTCTTGGATACATTTTAAAACTTTTGAAACTATCTTAGAGATGCAAACTCTGAGTCTCTTTTACGACTCTTAGAGAGGCTTATGGGTCGTAGACCCTTATGTGGTTCCTGTCCCTACTTAGAAAAATTTTCAAACTCAAGAACCCCAATCTAAGAGTCCATTTACGATTCAAAAAGAAAACTACGACTCGTCTGATCTGTTCGTAGTTCAAGTTTCAGATACCCATATTTGACCAACACTGACCCCCATATTATAACCCCTCTTTACGACCCGTAGTTCCATTTATGTTTCGTAACCACTCCTTGTACCTTTCCCCCATACTTATCTAATTTTTCACCTTGACTGGTCCCATCCACAAGCCTTATTTACAACCCATGATTTGAACTACGAGTTGTAAATGAGGCTTGTACTTCGGTCTGCACCTTTTGACTTTCTAACTTACGGGGCCTTACTATATCTCCCCCTTGGAAACATTCATATTCAAATGTGCTAAACGTAAGCTCTAAGGAATTAAGGAAGAAACTAACAACCTAACATGAATGCAAAACGCAATTTAAACTTCTTTTTCATGAAACTTTTGACCTCATGTTTTAAATATCATTCATATCAGTCCTATAAACATGTAAATATGCATAAACAACATGAAAACTAAAATGCAAGAAATTTTGAGGTTTTTAATCAAGAAAAACTTAATATAGGCTTGAGTAGAGTTAAAAATATGAGGGTATTGCTTCATCATACCCGCTTTCGGTTCCCATGTTGCACTTTCAACTTGTTGATTCTCCCAAAAAACTTTGATGGATGTAATCACTTTGTTTCTCAATTTCTTCACTTACCGCTCTAGAATCTCAATCGGTACTTCTTCATAAGAAAAATTATCTTCAGTACTCACATCCTCTAATGAAATAATATAGTTTGGATCATCCATGAATTTCCTTAACATTGACGCATGTAACACCTGTGAATCATATTCATCTCTAGTGACAACTCTAATTCATAATTCACCTTGCCAACTCTTCTAACAATTTTTTAAGGCTCTACATACCTATGGCTCAATTTTCTTTCTTTCCAAATTGGACCACACCCTTCCTGGGTGACACCTTTAAATAGACCCAATCATTGACATTGAACTCAAGGTCCCTTCTCCTAACATCGAAGTATGACTTTTGTCGACTTTGAGTCATTTTCAACATCTCCCTTATGAGTATCACTTTCTCCATAGCATTCACAACTAAGTTGGGTCCTATCAAGGTCATTTCACCAATCTTAAACTAGCCCACAAGAGATCTACATTGCCTCTCATACAAGGCCTCGAACGGTGTCATTTCTATGCTAGAGTGACAACTACTATTGTAGGTGAATCCTATAAGTGGTAAGTGGTCATCCCAACTTCTAAAAATAAGATTTAAATTAAGCACCACGGTCTGATTTAATGGATAATGGGGCCCCATGCAATCTCACCAAATCTCAAATATACAACTCAGCATAATCTTTGACACTTTAGGTTCTTTTGACCATTAAGGAGTGAGTCGACTTTGTCAGTCTATCCACAACAACCCATATGGAGTCAAAGTGTCTCTTAGTCTTAGGAAAACCAACCACAAAATCCATGTTGATGTCTTTCCACTTCTAAGTGGGGATTTCAATGTCTTGGGATAGGCCACCTGGCCTTTGATATTCAACCTTAACTTGTTGACAATTGGGACATTCCGCCGCAATCTTGTTATGTCCTTCTTTATTCTGTTCCACCATTATACCTATCTTAGGTCTCTATACATCTTTGTGGAACTAGGATGAATTATGGGCCTCTTTCAAAATCAAGTTCCTCAACCCATCAACGTCCAGTACACACAATCTACCTTGGCAACAAAGTTATCCATCTCTCCCTTGTGAGAAAACCTCCACTTTACCTTCCTTCACCAATGTATTCAATTCAACCAAAGTGGGATCAAGTTCTTGCTTAGATTTGACATCCACAATCAATGAAGACTCAAAACTATTTAATACCATCATACCACCATTTTTGGCATCACTCAACCTCAAGCCCAATCTAGACAACCTATGGACTTATTTTTCCAACTCCCTACTTCCATCATCAAGTTAAGACATACTACCCAGAGACATCCTACTAAGTGCATCAGTTACCACATTAGCCTTACTCGGGTGACATTGCATACTCGTGTCATAGTCTTTAAGAATTTCTAACCACCTTCGTTGCCTTAGGTTGAGGTCCCTTTGATTGAACACATGTTTAAGAATTTTATAATCAGTGAAGACATCGATATGAACCCTATACGAGTAATTACGCCAAATCTTCAATGCAAATACCATGGCTACTAACTAAAGATCATGTGTTGGGTAGTTTTTTCATGTACTTTAGATTGCCTTGAAGCATAGGCAATCACTTTCCCATGTTGCATTAACACACAATAAAAACCAACCTATGAGGCATCACAATACACAATAAACCATTCGGTACCCTCCGATAAGGTCAAGATTAGAGTCGAAGTTAACTGATCATTCAAGGTTTGGAATTTTTTCTCATACTCATTTATCCCCACAAAATTTACTTTCTTTTGAGTCAACCTTGTCAATGGTGCCAAAATGGAGGAGAACCTTTCAACAAGCCTCCTATAATACCCAGCTAGACCCAAAAAGCTCCTAATGTCCGAAGGAGTCAATGGTCTAGCCCAATTCTTCACCACCTCCACCTTCTTAGGATCAACTTTAATTCCATCATCAGACATTACGTGCCAACACCACCTCTTCAAACCAAAACTCACATTTCTCAAACTTGGCATATAATTGCCTCCCCCTAAAAGTTTGTAACATAATTCTCAAATGATTCATGTGATTTTCTCTGCTATGAGAATCCACCAAAATGTCATATATGAAGACAACCATAAAAGCATCAAGGTAGGACTTGAACATTATATTTATTGAGTCTATAAATATTGTTGGTGTGTTAGTCAAACCAAATGATATCACCACAAATTCAAAATGGTCATACCTTATCTAGAAAGCCATTTTGGGAATGTCACACTCCCTCACCCTTAGTTGATGATAATCGGATCGGAGGTCAATCTTGGAGAAGTGTCTAGGTCCTTGTAATTGATCAAATAAGTAATCTATTCTCGGAAGGGGATACTTGTTCTTTATGATCACTTTGTTCAATTGTCGATAATATATACACATACAAAGCGATCCATCTTTCTTCCTCACAAATAACACCGGAGCACTCTATAGAGACCTATTTGGCCTAATAAAATCTTTTTCAACCAAATACTTCAATTTCACCTTCAACTCCTTCAATTTTTCCGGGGTCATTCGGTAAGGAGAAATGGAGATAGGTTGAGTATCAAAAAGAATATCTATGCCGAAATCTATGTTTCTTTCGGGGAAGAACATTGAGAAATTCTTTGGGAAAGATATCGGGAAACTCATTGACAATGGAGACCAACTCAAGAGATGGTATTTCAGAAGTAACATCCCTAACCGTCACTAGGTGATGGACAAACCCTTTGGAAATCATTTTATGGGCTTTGTGATAAGAAACAAATCGACCCCTACATCCCAAACTACTACCCTTCCACTTAAGAATGGACTCATTGGAAAATTGGAATTTAACTCTATGAGTTCGACAGTCTATAGAATCATAGGACATTCAACAAATCCATCCAAAGAATGACATCAAAATTAACCATAGAAGGCTCTACTAGATAAAAAGGAACAACTTTATGAAGATATACATGGGGCAATTTCTATAGACTCATTTTGCAACAACCAACTCATCTACGGGAGTACAAATCTCAAAAGAATCGACTAAGACCTCGGGATGCACATTGAATCTATTTTCAGGAAATGGATTACAAAAATAAATTGGCTCCCAGATTTAACAATGCATATACATCAAAATTATAAACTTTTAACATACTGGTGACAACATCTAGAGGCTCTTCCACCTCTTGGCAGGAATGCAAAGCATAGAATATTGGCCCTTGGAGCACCTTGAGCTTGACCACCTTATCCTTAAGTCCTAACACTACCACTCCTACACTCCTTAGCATGATGATGAGGCTTGCCACACTTAAATCATGTGTTAGAGTCGGCTAGATATTTCCTTTTATGGGACCTTCCACACTTTTCATAATTTGGGGAGGCTTGAGCATTATGGCTTGGGATTGGAACCTTTATCTTTGTTTAACCTTAGAGGAGGAGAATTGGGTGAACCTTGACCCATTTGCTTTTGTCCACCTTGATACTTTCCATGTCCTCCAACTCTTTGGTGGGAGAATCCACCACTTTCAATCCAAGCCTTCTTGGACTCACTAGCACACTCTCTCAACTTTACCTCCTCTATTTGATTTGCATAGTTAATGAGGTGGGATATGTCCATCTCCTTTACAAGCATAGAGGTTTTGCATTCTTTTGAAACTCCAACACCCTGAAAATGAATTTGCTCATCCTTGCTCATGAGTCGGGAATCATGATTGGTGCATATTTTGAGAGATTTGTGAACTTTAGGGAGTATTCCTCCACACTCATGTTGTTTTGCTTCAAGTTGATTAACTTTTGCACCTTAGCCTACCTTAGCTCCAATGTAAAGAACTAGTCTAAAAAGGCACCTTTAAACTCTTCTAAAGAAATTAGGACAACTTTATCATCTCTTTCTTTAACCCATTGATCATACCAAACTTTAACCACACCCTTTAGTTGTTAGGCCAAAAGCCCAGCCTTCTCTTTTGGTGGTACCCCTATGATAGCCACAATTCGATAAACCTCATCAATGAACTCTACTGGATCCTCATCGACCTTGGAACAATGATATTCGGACAGGTTCATCCTCATAAAATCTTGAATCTTAGTTTCTAGGGTAGATACGTGAGGAGGAAGGGAAACCTACCGATTGTCTTGGTTGGCCAAGACTTGGGCCAACATAGTGAAGGCAGCTCAGAACTTCGCATGAGACACTCTCTCTTGTTGAGGATTCAGAGGGGCTTGATCTTCATTGATGTCCTTTGATGGAGGAGCTCTTCTTAGTTTCATAATCTAGAAAATGACAAATAAAATATCATTAGGGAAACCTTAGACACTTCTAAAGGCACAACATGAATCATGAAGAAGGGAATGTTTCCTAAATGCCTCATAGCCTCACATTCATGATTGTGGTGAGCTCACGACCATGAAAAAGATTCTTTTTGATGCGGTATGTTGGACATTCTAGGAACATTTCAAAATTGGTTCTCTGATACCAAGTTTGTAATGATCAAGCCTAGGGCCTAGTCATAACATAACAAATGATAGATCTAAAGGCACCTCACCCGAGCTTCTTAGCATTCATAGGTATTTAAATCAAATAAAGCAAAATTCTTAAAATGGAGAATAGGACTAAGGGAATACATTGAAATTCCATAAAAAGGGAAACAACTCAAACTTCATGCATATCATCCAAGCATACCATCTATATAAAAGACTTGGTGGGGGTTAAGACATGTTCATAGCTCACCCTTAAGTAAAATATATCAAAAATAAATACAAAATTAAAAGTCTCAAAATATAACTCAAGAATAAAAATGTCAAAATATAATAAGCATGAAGGAGGAGGTGTAGTCCCCGGACTAGAGGACTCACCAATCAAACTAGTCTTGAACATCTAAAATCTAGCCACGTACCGGAGGTTGAGGAACGTTGGGCCCTACATAGCGATATCATATAGGAAAAATATGTATTAGTACTTTGGAATGTATTAAGTATGTGAGATGCAATACAATACATGAAATTGCAATGTCATCATTCATGAAATTATAATGCCATCATTCAAAACATGCATAGTCATATTCAAGGAATATAGCTCAATATGAAATAAATGAACAATGCATCATGTGGGAACATGATTTGAAGTAACATAAACATCATATACATAAGTTTGTGAGAGGAGACCATAATCGACATTTAAAACCATGTGTGCTACTACAAGGAATCCAACATAACCTCCTAAGTTGGTATGGGGAGTTGACTTGCCAGGTGGAACTTCATCAACTTATGCATCCATATCTTATCTTTAATTTTGCTATTGTGGATCCACTAGCCTTAGCCTACAAGGGCTCCTATGGTGGCACATAGTTAATGGGACAAGAGGTCACTATTAAGGTTGCCTTACCGAACCCCACCTCAATACCCTATTCGGTGCTAAGTCAAGTCCCACAGAATACTTTAAAGAGAAAAGACACAAAGTCACCATTGAAGTTGTCCCGATTTTTCAAAAAGACACCTGAACTTTGCAGACATCCTGTTACCTCACAGAAGTATTTAATACCTTTGTAAATATATCATTTGATATATTTTCTCATCTGTGTTTGTGAACACACACACTTTGTTCGTGAAGAGGCTTTTTTCCTTTTCAAAACCAATTAAAAAGTGACACATCACTTTCCTATTTCTCATATATAATAAATCATCTTCCCCAAATCAAAATATCCGCTGGAGAAGTTTTTAAAAAGAGAAATCAGTATAGTGGATGAACAACACAAATTGAAATTAATACTCTCTCTATTGAAATCACTTCAAGGTTTTATTTGCTCTTAATTTCTTTTAAATTTGAGAAATCAAGATTTATAACAATGAAGCAGTGAAATACCATTACAATGGAGCTAATGAAGTTTTGTAGTACTCTACAACAACAATAACATACCCAGTGGAATCCCACAAGTGGGGTCTGAGGAGGGTAAAATGTACGCAGACCTTACCACTATCTTATAGAGAGGCTATTTTCAAAAAATCCTGGTCTCTTTGGAACGACCTAGTACACACCTATTCTCATTGAAAGTGATATTATTATCACCCTCAAAACTGACGTGAAAATAAAATTAAATAAAAAATAGGTGCATTTGATAAAAATTAATAATGTCAAAAAATACTTTTTCTCCCACGCCCAACCCCATCTCTAACTTTATGCTCTTCTTCTCTTTCAAACAACCCTATTTTTCTTTTCCTTCACTTTTCTTATGATACACATTCTTCTAGCTATGACATATGAAAAATATATGACAAATTTTTGAGAGAACAAAAAACAAGATTGAGGGGTAGAATTCATCAAAAATATCTACCAAGTTATTCAATCTATGAGGTTCGTTGCTAAAAAAACTTTTTGATAAGACACCCAAAATTAACTAATTTTACTATTTTCACCATTAAATTCCTCAAATCAAGCACCAATGACTCAATTTATTTCTATTTTTTGTTGCTTATGAGCACATGAAATAAGAAAATTCTCATGTCTTCATTTTCATTTGTGGTGGGTTTTATGATGGCTAATAGAATTAGTGATGATATTACTTTTAATTTCAATAATTGACAACAAAATTAGTGTGATTTTGATGTTGATACCAAAATTTATTATTATGATTGTGATGAATTTTAATGGTGGTGACTTGATTCCGATGATGAATTTAGTCAAATTTATTATGAGTGTTATCAATTTTTTTATGGTGGCAATGATTGTGAAAAGATTTCGATGGTGAATTTAGATGTGGGTGGTGAAATATATGGTGGTGGAGATGTAAATATGGGCATAATGACAACAATGGTGGTGAGTTTATGATGTATAAGGAAGAAACAACAATTGGGTGACATGGATTTTTGTTTTTGAAATCTAACATAATTGTTGATGTGGTAGTGACGTGGTGTTGATGTGGTGCGAGTGTGAAGTACTTTCCATCATGTGACTGGTTGTATGTGCGTCAGGGTGGAAATAAATTAACTTTTAAGTAATTCGGTGTGTAATATACCGTCTTAATAGTAAAAATGTGTAATCTACTTTTGGGTACAACTTCAAGTGTGTATTTAACTATTGAGGCGACCTATTACACACCTGAATTACTTAAAAGTAAATTTATTTCCACCTTGATGCACATACAATCAGTCACATGATGGAAAGAGCTTCACACTCACGCCACATCATCCCCACGTCACTGTCACATCAACAATTATGTCAGCTTTCAAAAAACATTCATGTCACCCAATTGCTTCTTCTTCCTAATACATCATTAATCCACCACTATTGTTGCTATTATGACCATATTTACATCTTCACCACCATATATTTTACCGCTCACAACTAAATTCACCATCAAAATCTTTTCACAATCACTGTTACCATAGAAACTGATAATAATCATAATAAATTTGACTAAATTCATCATAAAAACAAGTCACCACCATTGAAACTCTTCACAATCACAATCATAATCATAAATTTCAGCATCAAAATCACACTAATTTTGTTGTCAATTATTGAAATTAGAAGTCATACCACCACTAACTATCACTCATCATTAAAATCACCACAAATGAAAATGAAGACATGAGAATTTTCTTATTTCATGTGCTCACAAGCAACAAAAAAAAATAGAATAAATTGAGTAATTGGTGCTCAATTTGACGAAATTAATGGTAAAAATAGTAAAATAAGTTAATTTTGGATGTCTCGTTGGAAAGTTTTTTAAGCAACAAACCTCATAGTTTGAACAACTTGGTTGATATTTGCGATGAATTCTACCCTCAATCTTATTTTTTGTTTTCTCTAAAAAAATTCCCATATTTTTCTACATAAGCCATAGCAAGAAGAATGTGTGTCATAAGAAAAGTGAAGGAGAAGAAAAATAAGGTTGTGTGAAGGAGAAGAAGAGCATAAAGTAGGAGAATGGGTTGGGGGTGGGACAACAAGTATTTTTGGACTTTATTTTTTACCAAACGTGTCTTTTTTTTTATTTCAACGTCAGTTTTGAGGGTGGTAATAATATTGCTTTCAATAAGAATAAATGTGTAATAGGTCATGCCAATAGTTTAACTGTGTAAACTACTTTTCAGCACAAATTTAAGGATAAATTTATGTATTTTCCCTATATAATATACATACATACCGAAGCACACATACATACACACACACATACATACATACGTACATACGTACGTACATACATACATACATGTGTACACACATGCATGTATATATATGCATGTATGTATGTATTCTGATCGATTTAGAATGGTTAAATATTATGATTTCTTACCTAAATAACATCCCTAAATATCAAGGTAATAAATAAAAATAAATTATTTGAGAAAAATAATAAATGACAATTTATTTATTGCAGATAAGGAAGGACAAAATGTTCATTCAACATTTCTAAAGAAATATCAAATAATAAAAGAAAATATTTTAATAATGCTCAAGAATTATTTTGAAAATGGAAACTCCTTCTATCCAATTTATATTGATCTTCGAATTTTGAAAATCAAACTTCTTAATTTTGATCATGAACTTGAATATAAAATTTACGTAATTGAAATTATGCCAAAGTACTTTAAACCACAAATTCAAAATATTTAAAAGATATTTAAAAAATTCATTATTAAAATAAATTGTTTGACTCTTGAAAGTTGATCTTTTTGATAGTATGATTTCTAATAGTTGTTCAAAAAAAAAATTGATATATAAATATAAAATAAAATATCATAACAAGTGAAAATTTAGAAGAGATCTGATGCCAAAGTTTCAAAAAAATTTATTTTAATTGTGCATACAAATATACATTCTTTAAACTTTTTGAAAAATAATTTACACAATTTAGAAATAACATGAAAGGTTCTAAGTCATAAAAATTAATAATTTCAAAATTTTAAAACGTATATCAATAAATTAAGTTCACTGATTTTTTTCTTGTTTAATTCCCAAAATCTACATTAGGTGTATGAATTGGGACGAAAAAAGCATATCAATAAATTACAGTCAAATTTTTTTCTTGTTTAATTCTTAAAATTTGAATAAGATGCATAAATGTCACAATCCAATTTTTCAGGTCATGATGAAACTTACCATAACCCGCCGATAGGTAAGTCAATCTAGAACTGTAAGTAATAAGGGAGAAAACTAATCGAATCACCATACAAGAGAATAAAAGCAGGAAAGACCTAACTAAATATATATAAAGATCCCTCCCAAAACCTGAAAGTCACTAGTATAGAGATGCTATGCACAAAAATAAAGAGTACATGTTACAAAAGTGGACCAAAAATAATTACACGATCTGGCTAGTCTCGAAATATACAAAAAGATGGGCCATCAAGATGAAGAAGATAGAAATGATCCAAAAATATTGAATGCTCACCCTGGTCTTCAATATGGGCTGCTACAAGCTCGATCTATCAACATCGATGACTGGTGCTCGGACCTGCATCACGAAAAGAGATGCAAAACATAGTATGAGTACCAAATAAAAAGGTACCCCGTAGGCATCATAAGTCGAATGAGAAAGATAGATAAAAACAATATCAAGAAGAGGAATTAAACCTAAACAGGAGTCCGATAAAATATTTACAACAAGGAAAGGACAGTACTAAGAACAAGTTAAAATAGTTAAGAGATCTACAATTACCATACTCGGCCGAAACACACATGCACAATTTAAAGTAAAACTCGAGCAAACTCCCATAAGCTCGCTGAGTGCATAGAATATATATACTAAAATGGTAAGGAACTAGGGTTCTCTTAGAGTGAAAGCCCTAGGAATCGAGGTCGGACTTGAAACCCACAATACTCGTTCAATTTCTTAACATAGTGGAGGCAAGGCCTCGAACCCCCGATGCTCTAGGTAATCATGACTCTGTGAAGGAGAGGCCTCGAACCCCAATGCCTAGGTAATCATAATTTTGTAAAAGAGAGGCCTCAAACCTCGATGTCTAGGCAATCATAATTCTGTAAAAGCGAGGCCTCGAACCCTAGTGCCTAGGCAATCATAATTTTGTAAATGCGAGGCCTCGAACCCCATCATAATTCTTTAAAAGTGAAGCCTCAAACCCCATCATAATTCTATAAAAGTGAGGCCTGAAATACCGATGCCTAGGTAATTATAAATCTATAAAAGCGAGGCCTTGAACTCCGAGGCCTAGGTAATCACAATTTTGTAAAAGCAAGGCCTCAAACTCCGATGTCTAGGTAATTACAATTCTATAAAGTGAGGCCTCGAACCTCGATGCTTAGGTAATCATAATTATGTAAAAGTGAGGTTTGGAACCCTGATGCCTAGGTAATAATAATTTTGTAAAAGTGAGGCCTCAAATCTCGATGTCTAGGTAATCATAATTCTATAAAAGTGAGGTCTCGAACCTCGATGTCTAGGTAATCATAATTCTATAAAAGTGAGGCATCGAACTCCAATGCCTTACATGAATACCCGAACGAGATACCAAATCGTTTCTTTCTCCATAGGGGGTTAGTAATCACCAAGGTTTTCCTTCTATAAAGAACCAAGTCCATAGTACATATATAAAGTTTGGGGACTTTCTACCATATAGAAATAATTTATTAAGTCCACTCGAGCTTCAACCAGAACCAAAACAAGCCAACCACAAGGTCTGGGACAGATCAACATAACCATCGATCATACTTTCTTACCCAATATACGAAGTCAACAAAATCATCCAGTCATACCATTTTACCCAGCGAATAGAGTTAACATAACCATCGAGCCATACTATCTTACATAACAAACAAGGCGACATAACTATCACATCATCAATCAAAACTGAAACTGAATTCGAAAATGGTGTATAACTGTCAATCTTGGGAATTATGGATGATGAGGTTCACAGAGTACAGTTACTTCCTAGCTAAGGTCTAGCTACAGACTCTAGTCTGCTATGTCATTCTACAAGGATTTAAACCCACCAGAGCAATAGTGAGGCATCTAAGGCAAGTTTCCATCACCTATACTAAGGCTAACATGTTTTACATTACCAAAAATAGGAAACAACGTTGATAACCAAGCTACTAAAAAGAACAGTAATCACATGCTTGCAATTACCCCCCCCCCCCCCCTAAAAAAAACCCTCAAAAGGGCGGCCTAAAATATGCTTCCAAAAGTATACAAGTAATCTACCCATCACCAATATTCCAACAACTCCAACATGATTTCACAATACCAGCAATATAGGGAAATAGTACCACTAACAATAGCATAACTTGACAAGATGGTATATATACTCACGACTACCCGAAAATATCGATAAAGGCCTAAAATATAAATTCTAACACCTAAGGTATATAAATAAGATATTTCACGCAAATTCCAACTAATTCAGTAGGATTTCACACTGCCCAACTTAGTCTAGAAGGAGGGAAATTGTAGCCTACTTGTAGGCCAATCATGTGCAATCTAGCTCACGCCATCAGAGCTTTTTCCTTTCGAACAACCTACGAATGTTGTCACGCTGTCAAAAATAGATTCACAATGTTATGACATTGTTTTTGACACTAAATTCGCATGAAACAGAGACAGACCAATTTTGGGATCTAAAATGGAAAATATGGGACCCATGATCAAAATTCCAAAATTGGCCCCAAAAATTAATCCAAAAGAGAACTCCCAGCTCAATCAACAATGTAGAACTCAACTCGGGCCAAGAAATATCAAGAAATGATCATATAACAAAAATTTCAAAATTTTTGCTAATTACAAAAAAGACAGCAGGTACAGGTGCAAAATTATAAAAAATGGAGTTTGAAAGTCAAAATAAATTACACCATAACGATAACCATGAATAAATCCATGAATTAAGCTTTCGAATCACCCAATTTGGACCTATATTGATCAAGTTATGAAATTTTGAAATTTCCACAAATTTCAGTCTGAAAATGGAAGTGCAGCAGCTAAAATTAAAATTCTCACCTCCAACGAAGCTCCAAAGACACTTTTCAATTCCACAAGCACGTTCTTTGTGAAAAATTCTTCAATTTAGACCCAAGAGTCACTCAATTTAGACCTAAAACGTTCCTCAAATCAAACTCCAAAGTTTTCGAGAATTCTATCCCAAACTTCACTTGAACTAGCAGCAAAATTACAATATTTACCTTGAACATAGTGCTTTTGATCAATTTCAGTCCTTGAAAATTTTTATCCAATTTAGACCTAAAGATCACTAAAATGGGTTCTGAATGCCCAAGTTATCACACCTCAAAAATCAACCAAAAACCCATTCTGAAAATTCACAATGCAGCAGCTAAAAATGGATTTTTACCTCAAACGAAACTTCTAATCAAGTTTCCGAACTTGATAACGTGATCCTCACAAAAGTTTCTTGAACTTAGGCTTCTGAATCACACAATTTGGCTCAAGAATGACAAAGATATCAACTTCCAAAACCTTGCATAATATTTTATTTGAATGTTGAAATTCCCACATTTATAAACCCCATTTTTGTTCTCTGATGGGGTATTTGGCATTCGTTCAAAACCTCGTACAAGCAAACAAACTATGCAACCCTACTAAATTCAACTTTGCAAATTCAATGGCACAGTAAAAATTACCATACGAGGTTGTTACGACTAATTATGGGTCCCATTCCCAAGATCATTTTTAGCCAATTTCTACTAAGGGGCTTAGAATGAGCCTAGAAGCCTCAGAAATCGAACAAAGGGTCATTTTATACCAAACTCAACATTCTGAAACTAACCACACTGTCAAAGTTTTTATTCAAGCATGTTTTTCAAGAATGTTGATCAAAGTCAACCGTTGGTCAATTTTAAAGGGTAAAATGCAAAACTCAGTACAAACTCACACTGAAGGCCTTGGTTCTCAAGCCAACCATACTTCTTGCTTAGTTTGACCATTTCGGAGTTGATGAAACCATCAAAATTCTACTCTAAGGCCTTTTAACTACATTTTACACAAAAATCAATTTTTTTAAGGTATTAGGCCTTCCAAAACATAGAAAACCGCACAACTCCCTAACAAACGACCAGATGGCTAAGCTACTAGTGCCAACAGGTCATAAATGAGCTAAGGTCGCTATAGGAACACTCTAAACAGTATAAATAATGCAACATAGGCAAAATAATTCATAGGATCGTTAAAATAAACTAGGGGTGGGTATAAATACCAAAAAGTTGAAAAATCAAAGCAAACCCAACTAATTCAGTTCTTCAATTTTGATTTTTTGGTTCGGTAGAATCATTTATGATTGAGTGTCAAAAACTTCTGGATAGGTATCTTACATCTGAACCAAATTCTTTCTGGTTAAAGAATCTTTTTCTAATTGCTCCAAAAAAATTAGGACATCCGTTAGAAGAAATACGGGGTTCTGCGTCTAGTGTCGGTGTTCTTTTTTCAAAAGTTTGGTTCTTTAGTTTGGTGTTTGGTATAGGTGTCTCGAAACTTTGGTGCACCAAAGAACCAAACTTTTATTAAAAATTTTATATATATA